>OOFB01016926.1:0-11823 GCA_900323305.1 Trachyrincus murrayi | reverse complement strand
CCCCCCCCCCCCCCCCCCCCCCAAAAAGCTTTATTTAAGAGGTGTGTATACAGTTCATCTTCTAATCCATGTTTGATGCTGGCCTCATTATTTTACATTGTCGGTGGCAAGATATGCGTGTCCTTCAGATATGCTGTACCTTGTGGCATGATCACTGTGAAAAGCATCCTAAATTACTTTTCCTAACGACATAATTAATCTTCAAGTATGTACAAGGCATTCACCGGAGCCATGAAGCGACGCCTCAGAAACCGCAATCCTTTATTTAGACGTGGCACAAATAGCTTGAATGCTAAGCTCAGTTCTTCTGTTTGATACATTGTAGTTATAATGTAAGTACTTAGTTTGTTGTTGTCTAATGATCCATATGTCTGTGGGTCACCCTCTTATATGCATAGCTAGACAGCCCCTTTCAGACAGTTCCCAGGCGAGGCTGACGTGGATCCTTAACTTATTCATTAGCTGGCTGTAGGTGTATACAATAGCAGCATATTGTGCTGGAGTGTTAGGCGGTGTTGTGCTGTGCTCTACTGAAACACAGACGATTAGAGTAAAGTTTAGCTACTCTGTTCCCAGTCAGAGAAACGTGGTTGCGTTTGCCAACCACATCAAATTTCCTCTATCTTTAATTACTGAATTCCCACTTTGACCAATGGGATGCATGCCTTGTGTGTTTATTTTCTTTTGGTTTTTTTTGGATGCCAGATACTGTAAAACATGTTTGTTTGTTACTTTTCGTCTTCGTCAGTTACCTCATTTGCACGGACACCTTTTTCAGACTGTGTTCTAGGGAACGGTAAAATATACAGCAGGCCTTGAGTATTTCTTTATTTTATTTCTGTGCCTTAATCAGAGTATTTTTATTTCCAGATATACTTTTTGTCTTTGGAGATGTCACCTAAAAGAAGAATGTATGAGGCAATGTGCCCAAATCTTAACTTGCTTTAATTTGTAATGTATTGCACTCCAAGAGATGTGTAGTATTTTGACCTTACTTCATATCATTTATTGTACTGTGGATACTGTAGGTTAGTGTATGTTAATGGAGCAAAAAAGAAACGCTTGAAGATGTTGAATAATCTAAATAGTTCCCAGTGGTAAATACAGCTTTTCATTTTCCCATGAAATTCATTGCATGAAGAGTTTATATTTTCTTCCAGTACAAAATCATTATTTTAATCGGTAGCCTTTGGTGTTTGCCTAGATGTATAGAGTTCCAGATTGCATTGTTGGTTTCTTGTTTTTGTTGTCCAAGCTGTACTGCAGATGCTCTCAATAAACTAAGGGAACAGTGTATTACTCTGCTCTTTCCTGAAATATATATATATATCCACATAGATTTGAACACAAAGAAAGCCTGTAGCTTTACACTATGACACACCTGTCATGCTTTTACATGTAACAAATATTTGATTTCCTTTAATAGACAAATGTGATCAAATAGGCTGTGATTCTGTCATTAGGTGAAATATTAATACATCAATACAATCATTATCAGTTACTTGGCTGTATTGCCCAATTAAAACGATGGATGCTCTGCTACTTACTTTTATTTGCACATGCATAGAGGGTATTTAAAGTTGTCTTTGGCCAGACACCACTATTGGGACCTTGGTCCCTAACAGAATGGGCAGCTGTGGAGTGGTGGTTCTTGTGTGCCGGCTGTACTCACTGCCAGTCCGCAGGGCCTGCTTCCAATGCTTGCCTATGGACAAGGTAGTCCGGTGCACGGTGTCACTCATGTTGCCGAGAGGCACCTCGTATCTCTTCAGGACCGGCACAGTGAAAGCGGAGAGCAATTGGCGGTTTTCCTGAGATTGACAGTACATGGCGGTGGGAGGAGCAATCGCTCTGTAAGTGTCCTTAGATGGCTCCGGGTTTGTCACCGAGTCTACTCCACCTGTTTCCTCTGTTCTCTTCACACCCCTGCAGTCCCTGGCTGACCACGGCACCACACCGCCTACCTCCGAGCTGGCTCCCGCGGCGGACCCGCCTCCCGCCTGGCTCTCCCCAAAGCAGACCTGGTGGATGAGCCTTTGGGATTTCAACTGGGGTGTTTTTACAGGGGGCAACACTGTGAAGGTGTTAATGGGAAGCCCTCGGTCACAGTGCCTGCTCTTCAGTGCTGGGTGTTTAGAATTCAGGTGGTGAGGCGGCGAAGGCTGGAGGACATCTCGGACCCTTGGGTCGTCGGCCATCTTGTCCCTGAGTAGGAGGTGGTGCTGAGGGGCCTCCTTTAGTGGGGAAGACCCGGCTGTGTTCCTGTAGAGCGCTACGGGGAGACCTGACGGTGTGGCCCCTCTGTCCTGGGGAGTCACGTGAGACTCGTGGCAGAACTCGGGGGGCCTGTCCGGGTTGAGGGCTTCAGGGGGCCTCATGTCAACGCACAGGAGACAGTGGGGATCCTGCTCGTCGTTCTTGGGTTTCCTCCGCCTTCTCTGTGGTAGAAACATGCAGCTCAGTGCAGTGACTCTGCTCCAACCCTGGACCTGTCCCCGAAGCGCATACTGTTATTTCATAACATGTTTCACATTAAAAGTTATGCATGATGTTGTTAGCAGTTGTTAGCATGAGAAGTATTTAGCCAAATTGCTTTGATGTAGGCCTAATTAATGTCTGCTACCAATCATAGGCTACTGTGTCATACATAGTGAGCAAATAGTGTTTCCTTGATATTTAAAGCTGGTGTGAGCACTCAAGTGTGTAGAAGAAAAATATCTGTATAAAAAAGGCTTGGCCTAACCATTATACCATTACCATTATACCATTACACCAACTAACCATGCTAATTAAGTGAGACACTAGCCAATAATGCATCAACAAATTAACATATTTCTTAATGCTCCATGTGCTGCAGGTAAAATACAATTACGGTTATTAACATTGTACGGCTGTAAGGCTAAAAAAAATAGGTCAAGGAGTGAGTGAGTGCATGGTTACTTACAGCCTCTTCCCAACCAGAGGAGTAGTACAGATCACAGGGCTCCTGCTCCTTCAGGGAGTGCTCCGCGCTAACATCCAGCAGGGCATCGACGTGGCTCCTGTCCGTCTGTAGAGACTCGTCCCGGCATGGGTCCTCCTCCTCTGCGAGACTCTTCTCCTCTGACTCCTCCGCAGCGTCCTGGTCAAATGCCTTTGCGCTTTCCATTACGCGAGGAGACGACATCTAGTAGTCATGGTTGAATGTGCCATTTAAGTCAATGTAAACAACAACAACAACAACATTAGAATGGTGAGGTTTCGTCTGTCTGTTCTGGGATGAACGCACAGGCCCATTCACCACATGAACACATGTGCCACTGCCCCTGGCCGCATTAGGCTGTTCCGTGATGTTGATGTGGAAATACATGCATCCCAAATTGCATCGCGTGCACCGAGATGAACGTGAAACCAAAAGCGTTTGCAGGAGAGTAGTAACGTCGTCGTCATGGCAACCCACGGGGACTGTATCCACGGCTCGACGTGTGACGTAGTGGAAAACGGGCGGAGCCGACACGCCGTGACAATGTGGTGACGTCATTGAAATATAATCAAATTAAAACATAAAACACAAATGGCTGCGACTGTAGGCTATTGTGTTGTATTGCTTTATTGTATCTTATTTGTTTTTATTCTACTAATGCAATGCAATGCAATACAGGAAACTAGAAGATGTTGCAGTTGGGCCTATTAAAACCAATGGGATGTCGCAAATGTGTCGGGTTAAATGTCTTCACATGCTAAAATGCAATGGGTTACCTAGGCCTATCAGCAGGAAATTGCGCATCTAAAAACAGAAGTTGCATAAGTTGACAGCGTAGGCCTACGTTCATTCTAGCACGTAGCCCCACTCAGCAGCCGCACACATGTGTCGAGCCGCCGTCGTCAAGCGACGCGAAGGCGAATCTGCTTTATTGCCTCCAAAAATGTTAACGCTACGCTAACAAACCGTTAATTTTCTACATTTTATTCAGAATTAAATCTATTCCAAGTGCGCGCTGGAAGAGCCTGGCTGTTATTGGTGTAGTGTTGCGCGTTGTCAGACGCTGACGCAGTCGGCGCGCCTATCCGCGTGTGGGGACGCTGACACCTGACGACTTCGTCTTCTGACCTGCCGGTTTTTATTGATCACGACCGCGTTGGCTCTGCAGTACGGGGACCGACCTTTATGGAAACCCAATACGTTCAGCCTGCTGTGGTCATGCTGCCTCCGAAGACCTGCCTCCCCAGGAATTACAGCTGCATAGCCGGGCTGTTCGGGAGCCTGGCCGCGGCCAGTCCGAGACTTGACGATGGAGAGGATTTCGACTATGTGAACGGCACCTGCGAGCCCATCGAAAGCCCCGTGGTGGATGAGAGACCGAGAGGAAGGGAGATTCTCCTCAAGCCTACGCAGAGTCCGAACCTCCGTCGGAGATGCAAGTCCCTGCCGACCCCCACAGAGAGAGCCAAATTGGAGATTTCCCGCAGTCGAAGCCCAACGAGTCAAAAGAAGGTCCGGTTCGCTGACTCTCTGGGTCTTGAGCTAACTTCCGTGAAACACTTCGACGACACGGATCTGCCGCAGGTGCCAGAACGCATATTGGCCAAATGTCACAAAGGACCCCTCAACATCAACCAAGTGGGTACCAAATACCCCCGTCCCCCGAACCAGTCGGTCTGCATGGAACTGCAGTTCACAAACCCAGGCAGACTACCGGACTTTGAACAGAAAGTAAGAGAAGTGAAAGTGATGTTGGAGACATTTGAGGCGGACGAATTCAACCTATCTGGGGTCGTGCGTGTGTTGAACCTGGCGTTTGAGAAGAGTGTACATCTGAGGTATTCCCTCAACAACTGGATAACATTTATGGACAGTTTGGCGTACTATGTTCCCGACTCAAGTGACGGAGTAACCGACAAGTTCTCATTCAAGATCATCACGCCCACGTTTCTCGAAGGTGGAGGCACTTTGCAGTTTGCGATTAAATATTGCGTGGGCGGGGAGGAGTTTTGGGACAACAACGTCGGGAATAACTACAAAGTGCGTCGTCATTGGCTTAAAATGTCACCACCACGCGAATGGGAGAAGGGCTGGATTCACTTTATCTAGTGCACCCTCGCGTCTGTGTTTGGCGTGCGTAATACGCGCACGATGAATCCTCGGGCACCTACCAGATAATGAGCTTGGTAATGATATTACTTTGGTTTTTCACTTGTCTGCCTAACACCGTCCGTCCGTGACAGTAACTCCAGCCAACTGAAAATGATTTATCTTATATGTTCACTTGATATTTGACAAACATAAAAGTACCTTTATAAGCTGTAGGGGCTATAGGGGATGGGGGCCAGCTATAGATTCTGGAAGGAGGTTTTTTTTGTTCACCCTGAATTCGGGGTTCGGTAGGCTACAGATGGGTGCCCCTTGTGCACGTCCACGCAGTTATGTAATGAAGAAACACGTGCCAGGGAAAACGTGCCGGTCTGTGTCAACTCTATAGGCACTTTCAGAGACGCAGGGTTTTGTTTTGTTGTTGCCTGCATCGTCTCTTGAGCATCACTGGCGTACCGTTACTCCCAGTCCATGTTCCTTCTCTCTGCAACAAGATCCGCTCTAAATGCAAATGGTTCATCAACAGAAATGACACTCTCCACGTGGTTTCAATGTAGCAGATTCTTCTTCCAGGAGTCAGGAGACACGGTGGACGTCAACACGGTTATTGGACTGATTTGTTTTGTCCACCATTGCCATACAGTTTGAAATGCCTTATGAAGGGGTTGTGCAATTGAAGAACATTTTAGGAAAACATCCCCAAATATTTATTTTCAGATCACTTTGGGTACCCGTATTTAATACACCATTTCCTAATGTGGGATATCTATTCATAAAGGCCTCGAAAAGTGTCTAACATGGTAGGCCTGTGTATTCTGATACACCGGGCCTACGCAATTAGTTTTTGTGTCTTGTCATTGTTTTGGACATCTGTTCCCCTATTGAACTGCAATTCAGTTGCATGGGTGAATACCTCAGACCACTTGTGGACCTAACTTAGCTCTGTATAAAAAGGTTTTCGTTTCAAGTTGATATAGATAGAGTATTTAAAGGGATGCATTTATAATATCATTCCAAATGTAAATCTATTTTTTTTAAATCTCAACATTTCCATCGCCACCTTATTATTATTGGACATTGTTTACTTTTGGTTATATAATAATATAAAATAATATTACTAATAATATAACTATAAACAATATAATCCATAACAAAGAATTAGGTATTTAAGTGGCCTCTACTGCTCCGAAAATGATCACATTGGATTTCCTTTGATCTTCATTGTGTAACGAGTGAGATACTGCATCTTTCTGATTCATGTTTCGCATCCATATACAGAAGGTGACCGTGATACAGACGGCGATCACCAACCCAGATGTTGCATTGTTGCATTGTTTGGTATAGTTTTGAGTTGGCACAGAGATTACATTTTCCGACATTAAGCAACATGTGTCAACATTCATTTGGCCTGTGTTTACATCCTCTTTCCACCACAGGGGGATGCAGTTTATCTTAAGCCTTCAGAACCATCTGGGAAAAAGTGTTCCCGTAGTTCCACTTAGATTCTGGAACACATTCAACGATGGTCATGTGCCTAGAAGTCTCTGTGAGATGCCTCCAAAGGTAAGAAGGTGGCGGTGCATCTGGACTGCAAAACTGTTGCTCATCGGGGGCTCTGTGACCTCGCCTGTTCTTCTAACAGCATCTAGCACTGCGTTAAAGTTTGTGTTAATACTTTGATACATGCCTATATCATGAGCACTTCATGTATATCGCGCAGTTACACTTGTCGGTAGCTTGCATCACGTGTGCTTACGCAATGTACCAGAATAGAGGCCTACGTGTGACTTTAGATGAGGCTGCAGGGAAGCATCGGCAACACGTTCCGACTGCTAACAGGCTGCGATTACAACAATTGAACCGATGCCGAGTACAAAAGGCAAGCTTCAATGTATTATTTTCTGCAACAAACTATATCGTGTCTTCTGATTGTCCTCATGGGGCATATTTAATACCAATTTTAAAATACCGATGCTGGTGCTAGTTTGGATTTTGATTGGTTGTTATAGCCTGCCAGCACCCCATAACATGTTGTCAGGCTAAAATCCAAACCATGCAATCCCATTCAATCGATTTCAACAAGTATCACCTGGTTGTGGTGTTCCCCTTGATGAAGAAGACGAGGGGCTTCTGGTCTAAAAACTAAGACATTCCTCTCGGTGTTATGCAGTATAACATTCGGCATCAACTACTACTAATATAAAAATATGTAAATGTCTGTTTTCACATTGGATGTCTTTTTTGGTGATGTTCTATGTTGTGTACACTCATTTAAAGTCATTTAAAAAAAGGAGAGTGCAATGTGGACGGGTGATAAGTGAGATGTTGGATATGAAAAACTGTGAAAGCCAAGCATATGATGATACTTAAGCACATAGTTCTAAGTAACCAAGCCTTTTAAAAATACTGAGACGCTGTGTCAATACTTAAATATTATATTATATACATTTTTAGCCCTCATGGCAAAATTTGAAGGCCCTATGAAATATTGGTCAATGAAAAATCTAATTAAATATTGATAATATATAAGAATAGAAAGTTGTACTTGAAATGAAAAAGGAAGTGAAAAGCACTTTAGTTTGTATGCACATCTGTGAGGAGGACGACGATGGTGATTGTAGTGGGTCGGCTGCTGAGCTTTTTGAGGATAAGGCGTGTTTTTTACGTTGTGGGATTTGAGTGATGATGGAACGAAGACGATGACACTTTCCTGGGCTACTAACCAAGGTTATTTTGTATCCCTCTCATACCTGGCTATTTGCCTCACACTGTGAAGTGCACCCATTTGTAACCCTTTGAATTTCTAACCCTTGCGTATTGTCACTGATGAAATACTTGTAGGCTTGCCAAGTGACTATTTTATTGTAAACCTATGCAAGCCCTTTTTTTTGCCTTTTAATATTTCTCATTTAGATGTTTTAGTTTGGTCTGTTTTTTTATTTACAGTAAAATGTTCACCACTGTTTGCATCCACCACTCAGTTATGTCTTCTTTTTAGTGTCACAAACATTGGTAATAAAGGCATTTGTGATGGTCATCTTTATGTTGAGTATTCTTCTTGCTGTTCTTCTTCAATTTTAATACTTACCACCATGGATAATAATTCTATAATAAATCTCCATATTTCATCATAGGCTACTCACTGTGAAAATAAAACATGGTACCACTTTTTGCTGTGCTTTCCACAGCACATATCGATGTATTTGTGAATGCAGAGCTGTGTAGTTTATTCAAGCTGCTAGCTTCATTGATCAGTCTCTCCTTGGCAGGGGACTCCTGAGGGCCATTCAGCACTGCAGTGGGCCGCGGCCATTGCAGACATGCCGGCAGACATGTCCTTGAATTGATCAGAAGCTGAGGCCACTCCCCCTCTTCTGGAGTGGGGGGGAGGGGGCGGGGCTATGGAGTTTTCTCAGATAATTTATGGTTTCTTAGGATCCGGTAGTTCACATGTGATCACATTGCTAACATCAGATATCTAAAATAGTGGTTGCTCAGCCTATATGCATGAACACTTATCGCGCCTGTTACATCAGACGATTTGGCTTAAATGGCTCCCTTACTGGCGCCACATTTAATTCCTTAAGCAATGGAAAGCATTATTGACATACCATAAATTAAATGAGAAGAAGATTAAATTGAAATGTGAGACGCATGTGTGTGTGTGTGTGTGTGTGCATGTCAGTCATAAGGTTATTCGGCCTGTTTAGTGCTGTGTCTGGTTGGAGTGATTAGGGTGATCTGGTTAGTTCCCTCTACAGTGTCAGGTTCTGTACAGTACAGAGGAAGTGGTGACTGAGTCTCTCATGGTCAACGTGAGGGGATGAACTGTTCTGTTTGTTTTCTGATAAATGGATGGTCACGTAGCGTTTGTTTTCTACCCAATAACAACATCATTTATTACCCCAAACAGGATGCTCAGGCAGGAAACTCTCATGCAGCACTGTAGTACTCAGAGTTGAGCTGCACTACAAACGTACATGAGACTGGATTATAGACAAGTAATGCTATTTGACATTCAGGTAATAGACACATTCTACACCCATCAGTTCTACCTCATACCCTGCCATTATTAGACCTGTACAGTAGGCAGGGGCTGGATGGTGAACTGGCTGGGGTGTTGGACTGGATCGCATAGTGGCTGGATGCCTAATCACTACCTGCTCCTTAATGACATCTGAAATCACTGTATGATGACTTTGGATAAAACCTAAAAACTAAATGACTAAATAGTGAATAGAATCACAATCAGCTCCAACCATTAGTGTCAACAGCAAAACAGTGAGTACGTTTCCCTCTTGAGATCCACAACAGGCTTTAATCATTTAAATAGGCTCAAATAGTCTCTACAAATCTAATGTATTCACTAAAACATACCGTTATGCTTTTTAGAGGACACAGGTGAAAGGAGGAATTACAAACACATGCCACTGGGAAATGAAGCAGGCCATATTTAAACACACATACCAATGAGTATTTAAGTAGGAAGTGTTCAGTGATAAAACTATCTGGGATGGTCTCTCTCTAAGGAGGGCAGCCTTGATCAGACCACCCAGAGGCAGTTTCCTATCCAGCTTTTAATGAGCAAGGGTAGCGCTATGGCTGTGTAGTGCCCCTGAGTGTGATTCTCAATGCCGAGGAGCTTGTGCGAGTGAGCAAATTCAACCGTGCAAGTAACCTGGTTCACCAGAGGAAACACAGCAATGGGCTCACGGAGAGCCAGTAAGGTCCTGTAAGTTTGAATGGTTGTTTGTGTGATCATCCAAAAGACTGGTGAACCAGTCAGATGGCAACTGTGCTACGACGACCAGGAACGAGCAAGTGAAGAAAGTGGGCAGGAGGCAGGATAGTTTAGAAGTGGTTAAGGTGTTTGACTCCCAGGCAAAAGATCCTGGGTTTGATCCCCAATGTCAGTCTGCCTAGGAATCACTGAGTGAGATGCCTACATGCTCCTGTTTTGGATTAGATAGATTTAATTACTTTGGGTAAAAGTGCTAAATCATTAAATAGTAGTCAAATATCGGATGCATAAACAATTCTGCACATCATTTGAGAATTCTACCTATTTGCACCATCCCTAATTTCTCATATTGCTGCCGATTCAGCGCACAGAAACGGGTCTCATGTCTCTTGTCTGAATAATGAATGTGAGGCATTCATCGGTGACTGTGAGCCATATTGGTCTGACTCAGCATCACCCAGGGCTGCTGTCTGCAGGCCACACCTCACCTCAATAAAGGCTACGTCTGAAGAACGGAATCCATGAGGCTGTTCTCTATGATGGCTTCTGTTTTCATTGGACCTCAGCTCCTCCATGTGAGTCCACCTCAATGCTGCTGCTCTGCATTTGTTTCTCTTTACAGCTTTCCCCACACCACACACACACACACACACACACACTCACACACACACACACACACACACACACACACACACACACACACACACACATACACACACACACACACACACACTCTCCACTCACACAGACGGTATATTCCTAAAAGTTCTGCTGCTGGGTCTGTGTCCATGGCAGAGAAGCAATAGAAAAACAAGTGCGTCATTCAGTGAAAGCTGTTAGACCAGAGGCCCCAGATGCACGCTGCAGCAGTCACAGTAGGGAACACAGTCATCTTACCGAGCTACACTGGTTACACAGACCTCAGGCACACAGCAACCCTGCTGTTATGTAACACACACACACACACACACACTCACACATACACACACACACACACACACCTATTAGTACCCTCCTGCCATGTGCACGCATGAACACAGACAGACAAATATAGCGCGCTTGTTAAATTATGAACGCTGCATATTCCACTGCATTTTCAATCACGATTCCAGGCCAGTTGAAAGTAGTCGCCTTTCTTTACTTTGTTTTCATTCACACATTATATTTTCATGACCCGTGGAAAACATGAAAGTCAATAAACCAATGAGTTCAAAGCAGTGGAAGCGAATGTTTACTTTCGGATGTGCTCTCTTTGGAATGATCATTCATCCGTCTTCCGTGCTTTCCAGATCATGGTTGCGTTGGCAACAGAGCAAATAGAGCCTTATTAGTATGTCCTCCCTGAAGTACATTTTAACCTCAAACAATCTTGATATCAAAAGTACATTGGCTGGAGTCTCTCCAGGAGTCTCTCCAGTCTATTGCATTCACCTTTTGACCATCCCATAATTCTTCAATTCACCTTTTGACCTTCTGGACCGGGGTGCTCCGGTGATACCTCTCAGTGGACAACAGTACATGCAGGACTTTACTGTTGCAAATATACATGGTCATAAATAACCACCCATATACAGACTCCATCCACCTCCTGTTCTGCTCCTCTGCCTTCAGAACATAGAGAAGGAGTAAGCCACATGGATGTATATAAACACATGAGTGCCAGCATACTGCCTATACGCACGTACGTGCGTATAGGCACACACACACACACACAGACACACACACATACACACACATGTATACACACACACACACACACACACACACACACATACACACATACACACACATGTACAAACAAACACACACACACACACACACACACACACACACACACACACACACGACACACAGAAATCTACACACACCGACACACACAAACACACACACACACACACACACACACACACACACACACACACACACACACACACACACACAGGCATGCTCACACACACACACACACACATAGCCATGACTTTACATTATTGTAAAGTGGAGCTCTCAAACG
>OOFB01016925.1:10209-35274 GCA_900323305.1 Trachyrincus murrayi | reverse complement strand
AGTAGTAGACTTATCTTCACTAGTTTAGTAGACTGATCTTCACTAGTTTATTAGACTTATCTTCACTAGTTTAGTGGACTTATCTTCACTAGTTATCTTCACTAGTTTAGTAGTAGACTTATCTTCACTAGTTTAGTAGACTGATCTTCACTAGTTTATTAGACTTATCTTCACTAGTCTAGTAGACTAATCTTCACTAGTTATCTTCACTAGTTCAGTAGACTAATCTTCACTAGTTATCTTCACTAGTTCAGTAGACTAATCTTCACTAGTTATCTTCACTAGTTTAGTATACTTATCTTCACTAGTTTAGTAGACTTATCTTCACTAGTTATCTTCACTAGTTTAGTAGACTTATCTTCACTAGTTTAGTAGACTTATCTTCACTAGTTTAGTAGACTAATCTTCACTAGTTATCTTCACTAGTTTAGTATACTTATCTTCACTAGTTTAGTAGACTTATCTTCACTAGTTATCTTCACTAGTTTAGTAGTAGACTTATCTTCACTAGTTTAGTAGACTAATCTTCACTAGTTATCTTCACTAGTTCAGTAGACTAATCTTCACTAGTTATCTTCACTAGTTTAGTATACTTATCTTCACTAGTTTAGTATACTTATCTTCACTAGTTATCTTAACTAGTTTAGTAGACTGATCTTCACTAGTTTATTAGACTTATCTTCACTAGTTTAGTGGACTTATCTTCACTAGTTATCTTCACTAGTTTATTAGACTTATCTTCACTAGTTTAGTAGACTAATCTTCACTAGTTTATTAGACTTATCTTCACTAGTTTATTAGACTTATCTTCACTAGTTCAGTGGACTGATCTTCACTAGTTTATTAGACTTATCTTCACTAGTTTAGTGGACTTATCTTCACTAGTTATCTTCACTAGTTTATTAGACTTATCTTCACTAGTTTAGTAGACTTATCTTCACTAGTTATCTTCACTAGTTTAGTAGACTGATCTTCACTAGTTTAGTAGACTAATCTTCACTAGTCTAGTAGACTAATCTTCACTAGTTATCTTCACTAGTTTAGTAGACTAATCTTCACTAGTTATCTTCACTAGTTTAGTATACTTATCTTCACTAGTTTAGTAGACTTATCTTCACTAGTTATCTTCACTAGTTTAGTAGACTGATCTTCACTAGTTTAGTAGACTAATCTTCACTAGTCTAGTAGACTAATCTTCACTAGTTATCTTCACTAGTTTAGTAGTAGACTTATCTTCACTAGTTTAGTAGACTGATCTTCACTAGTTTATTAGACTTATCTTCACTAGTTTAGGAGACTGATCTTCACTTGTTCATTAGACTTATCTTCACTAGTTTAGTGGACTTATCTTCACTAGTTATCTTCACTAGTTTAGTAGTAGACTTATCTTCACTAGTTTAGTAGACTGATCTTCACTAGTTTATTAGACTTATCTTCACTAGTTTAGTGGACTTATCTTCACTAGTTATCTTCACTAGTTTAGTAGACTAATCTTCACTAGTCTAGTAGACTAATCTTCACTAGTTATCTTCACTAGTTCAGTAGACTAATCTTCACTAGTTATCTTCACTAGTTTAGTATACTTATCTTCACTAGTTTAGTAGACTTATCTTCACTAGTTATCTTCACTAGTTTAGTAGACTGATCTTCACTAGTTTAGTAGACTAATCTTCACTAGTCTAGTAGACTAATCTTCACTAGTTATCTTCACTAGTTCAGTAGACTAATCTTCACTAGTTATCTTCACTAGTTTAGTAGACTTATCTTCACTAGTTTAGTAGACTTATCTTCACTAGTTATCTTCACTAGTTTAGTAGTTGACTTATCTTCTTATGGACTCAAGTGGTCAAGTGATAGACGGGAACTACTGTTAGTTGCTGCTTCTCAATACTTGGTTTTGTACTTTTTGGAAATGCTAATCTTGGAAATATGTGCTGATAAAGACTCCTGCTTCATACACCAACACACACACACACACACACACACACACACACACTCGCTTCCTCAAGGTTCATACAGACACAATCATTAGCAGAGGGTATTTACAAATTGTGATGTCACAAAATCTAACTTTACTGTGATTTAACAAATGCCCTTAAAAAGCATCCGTATGTGTATACACACACACACACACACACACACACACACACACACACACACACACACACACACACACACACACACACACACACACACACACACACACACACACACACACACACACACACACACACACACACACACACACACACACACACACACACACACACGATAAGAGAACAAAGAGAGGTGGGTGTGGGCGGGGGAGGGAGGAGGAAGTGGGGGGATGGGAAGAGTAGGAGGATATTATCATCAGGGGGTCGTGTGGCCACCAGCTGCCAGGCTGACATCACTCATCCACCAGGCCCCATCCACTCATTCTCAATGTCTCTCTGCCTCCCCATCCCCCTCTCTCTCCTAGGTCATCACACACTCTCCTAAATGTCAGCTGTTAAATAATTTCATTATTGCTGCTTTAATGGATAGGTCTTTGAATGGGATACAATAACATTACTCTGTTTTTCATGTGAGTGATGAAACATCCAGCCACAAAAAACAATGGCTCTTGCATACGTGCTGTATGTGGATATGCGTGCGTGTAAGCAGGATATCTGTGTTTGAGTACAGTACAGTGTCTGATACGGGACAAAGTTTATGTGAAAGCTATTTGCGCTGCACAAACACGTGTGTTTTTGTCTAAATATGCCTATATCTGTCCAACTATCTATCTATCTGTCTGTCTGTCCCCCATCTGCCTTATTTTGATTCACTATTATTGATTGGATTAATATTTCAGTGTGTGTGTGTGTGTGTGTGTGTGTGTGTATGTGTGTGTGTGTGTGTGTGTGTGTGTGTGTGTGTGTGTGTGTGTGTGTGTGTGTGTGTGTGTGTGTGTGTGTGTGTGTGTGTGCATGTGTGTGTGCATGCGTGCGTGCATGCGTGTGTGTCTGACCAGAAGAGGGACTTCTTGTGCAGGACGTCCCGTAGCTGGCGCTGGCTGGCCGTGTCCAGTCTGGAGAAGTCATACTGTGGGCAGAAGTCAGCCTGCCCAGGTGTACTGAAGCGCACCTCAAACGCTGAGGTAGGGAAGTCCACCTGGTGGTCCGAGATGTGCAGTCAGTAAGATAAGCAGCCACAGGCCAGGAGAACTCTAGAGACACTAGAGACACATGGCCAAAAAACAATGCCGTCCGTACTGATGAGTGAATGTAACTCATTGGATGAATACTGATTCGCAACCAGGGGTACGCATACCCTGCGGGGGTAGGTATTTTTGTTTTGTCATACCTATAGGCAACCAAAATGTAGACTAAATATATTAAGATTGGTTGAATTTGCTAATATTATATTATAATATTAATATTATACAAGCGAGTGTTTCATGGAATCATATTCAACAGTAAACTTTCTATATTGTCTATACAGGCCCCTTTCTTTCTGTTACTGAACTGAGTCCCACAGCTAGTGAGGGTCATAAAACAGTCCTGTGACTATCCTAATGAAAACAGTCCTGTGACTATCCTAATGAAAACAGTCCTGTGACTATCCTAATGAAAACAGTCCTGTGACTATCCTAATGAAAACAGTCCTGTGACTATCCTAATGAAAACAGTTCTGTGACTATCCTAATGAAAACAGTCCTGTGACTATCCTAATGAAAACTCTCGCTACCGGTGGAAAGCTTAGTTTTACTCGTGAGTGAATATCTGGAGCTCTACGACATGTCAAGTAAAAAGTACCACAATATCGACCACAAAAAGAGCCAATTGAGCAATGTTGTCATGGAAACAATGTTGTCATGGAAACAATGTTGTTATGGAAACACAGCGCGTCGCGAGATCCGTTTTGTTCTTCTTTTATTTTCAGCACAGAATGCGCTCTAGGTAGCACTTTACTTGATAAAAGGTGGACAGTGTGCACCTTATGGTTTAGGGTAAACCCTCAGGGTTTAATAGGCTCACGTTCAATTCTCCTGTCCAGATTTCCCAGGTTAAGTTTTGTGTGTTTTGTTTGTTTAGGTTTTTGTTGTTATTGTTTGTGTTTATTTACTCCCTATCATCCCTATCATTTATTCATGTTAATAATAATTTATTTGTGTTAATACATTTCATTGTAATCAAAGGATGAAGTAGTGCTCGTGGTTGATGGATCGTAGAATCACTGATTTTGGACAAGAGCTTGGACTTCAGATAGATTAAATTGGCTTGTTAAATTAATCTTTGTTGTATAATCTAATATCTAATATTAGTTATATTCTTCCGGAAGTGGTGCCCCATTCGAGTAGTAAAATAATCCCAAATTACGTTTAGATCAGTTTAAGCCACTTAATCACGCTACATACAGTATATGTTGATTGTTGCTGATCAATATAGTTAAGACCAGAAATAGAAGCACGCCTCAGCTTCTTCCAGTTTAAACACCTCGAGGCCACTACAATACAATATGATGCTGAATGACAACAGTATAATAACAGTTCAAAGGAAAACATTTGTGGTTTGGTGTCGGGGTGAAGGGGTACTTGAGGTTTACTGATGGGGGCTGTGGGGGAACAGAAGTCAGAAAAAGGTCGAGAAACACTAACTGTACTAAATATAGTACCCAGGATATGTGTTTGGATGAGTGCGTGTGCGTGTGTGCGTGTGTGTGTGTGTACTACACCTGCAGGATGACGCTGTCAGGCTGACTGAAGTTGGGAGCACTGGAGCGCGTATTTCCACTTCCTGGGATGGAAGGCCAGAGACCCAGCAACTTCCTGCCACACGTCAGAACACTGGCGGAGTACAGGATATTACAGTCAATAAATAAACACACACACACACACACACACACACCAGGGAGAACTGTAGCTCCATGTGCCTACAATGACCACAACACAACAACAGACTAAAGTGCACACAGCAAACAGGATGTGAGCTTCTGAGTAGAAATGAAAAGCCATATGGCGGCTCATGCTGTGGTGTGGACTAGAGTGGCCGTGGTAGGTCCAGCTACGGGTCTTCACCAGGTAGTGTACTATATTAGTGGAGCTAGCAATACTGCAGCATTACCACTATTGATTGGTAATCAATTGATTGGTTAATCGCAATTGTTGAAATCACTCTTGATCAGACGAAACCGTGCCAACATCGGATAGTACAACACCGACTCACAAAATAACTACTAAAAAGATTTAGCATGACAAGGGTTGAAAACATGGAGCTGTAAAAGGCAACATAAGATATGGAGGGTGTTCCTTAATCCAGTGGTTGCCAAAGTTTTTTGTCAGGCACCCCCTTTGGTAAAAATAAGTAATTATTAATAAGTAAAATAAGTAATCGTTTTCGGTTCATGCCGGCTCGCACAGTTCAAGCACGACTACACACTTTGACATTTCAGTGCACACACACGGTCAGTCATTTAAATTGTGTCAGTAGTTAGTGTTTGTTTACAGCTCTTGTGTCCAACACTTTTCTAGTTGTTTGTTCCACCTGTGCTTTGTTACAGTCTGTGATGAGCTTTTCCCCTCACTACAATACATTACACAATCCCTTCCATCCCATCTCCCTGGCCCCCCTGTGCCTCCCACTTTGTGGAACACTGCATTAATCCAAAAGTTTTTGCATCTGAGCAGATGTTTATTGAGTGGGGTGGAATGTAATAAAAAAAGGAAACCTGATGCTTCGGTTTAAGTGTATATTTATAGTTTTATCTCTATTTAATTAGACATAGTGCATCGCTAGCTTATTATTTAGAAATGTAAACCAAGCTCAAATGGAGATAGATTTGGAAGATTACTTAAAACAGAACTCCATGCAAACTGCTGCAGTGATGTTGCAGTTCTGTTGCAGAAGCACCAATAATAAATGCTCAAGGATAATGGCAGTATAGAGCAGCCCAGGTTATTGCATGACTCACTGTCTGAAGTTGAAGAGTGGCATGGTCACCCAGCCCAGTGCGTCGATGCTACGCCGCTGCTTGCCCTTCTCCTCTGCTCCACCAGGGGGCGGTAAAGCAGTGGCATACAGTGTCACAGTCAGCTGGGACTCCCTAGGCAGCTGGTTGATTTGCACTGGAAAACACATCCTAGGAGGGTGGGAGTGGGGAAAAAGTAAGGGTACTTGTGAGTAAATTAAATAAAAATAAAAAAGACCTGTGCAAATCTAGTTTATTTATTCACTTGCACACAGACAGAAAGTGTACGGCATGCTATTCATGCTAAACTTCTGAATTCAATTGATCCCAAATAATCCATTGTGAAAAATGCCTCAAAATGACTAAAAGAATGAGGCGGTGTGGTCATTGTGGTTGGAAAAGACCTGAATGCAGTTTCATCCAGACAGACAGTAACGTGGAATATATTCATGTATACAACACACACATGATATTTGACCACAAAATGAGTTTTCCATTACATCCAAAACAAAACAAAAAGCACGGGTCAGTACCTTTGGTCCCAGACGACCAGATGGAAGAGGTACTTGCTGACAGACTGCTTGGAGGTGTGCTGGGGCGCACACAGCTCCACCCCTCCATGGGTCAGGGAGCAGGACAGGAAGAAGCCCTCATAGCTGCCCAAGAGAACACACAGCTCAACACTTCTGCTCTTCAGTGCTCATTAGCTTGTGTATATATTCATGTTCACAAGTACAAAAAACACAAAACTGGAAAAAAAAATAGGATATTTTATTGTAATTGTGATATGCATGTGTCAAATTATGTTTATTGTGAGGTTGTTAAAATACATTTTTTAGTGTTTAATCTATTATGAATCAATGTTTTTCACTCACACACACAGACACACACACACACACACACACACACACACACACACGCACACGCACACACACACGCATGGTCAAAGAAGTCAGCCTTTTGTCAGAATCCAATCACATGATAGAAAGGGGGAGGAGTTGCAGGATCACTCAACCAGATAATTAAGCAGCTAGAGTGTGTGTGTGTGTGTGTGTGTGTGTGTGTGTGTGTGTGTCTCCAAGAGGTTTGGAACGTTTCATGCGGTTGGAGTAAGCAGAGTTAAAAGAGGGGTGCAGTTAGTTACACCCTGGAATTCATCTGATGAGTTAGATGATGACATCATGATGAGACTGGTGCATTCCTATTAGGAATGCACCAATACTACCTACTACTCTGAGTACTATTTACTGAGCAATATAGTTCATCAATATGTAATATTGATATAATATATTAGGTATCAAGTATTTGAACATTGACATGCATGCATTATAGTTGTCTAATATGCGTAAGAAGACACCGTAGCATGGTATAGATTAGTGTCTAGGGATTAGCTGCATATACTAAGTGTGTAGTGAGAGAGAGGAGAAGAAGAGTGAGGTGGCCTCTGGGTCTCTGGTCAACAGATGTACCGGCTCATGGATTAGGAGCCAGGATATCCAGCCACAACAGCTGGCTGTCTGCAATTGCGGGAATTCATACTGTGTGTGTGTGTGTGTGTGTTGTGGTGAAGAAAACTAAACAGTACTGTGTGAGAGACGAAGTACTATGTCTCTGGGGGAGGGAAACATTCAGGGCCAGAAAGGCAGACCTGTTAGAAGTGTGTTTGTGCGTGTGTGGTGTGACTCCACCTGGCCGCCCAGATGATGGGGACGCGGTGAGCAGAATAGATGCTGAAGGAGAGCACGTTGTTGACCACGCCCGCTTCCTGGATGGGAGCGGTGCAGCGGCTGCTCGGCTGCACCGTGTGGAAGTTGGCGTTGAATGTGCTGCAGTACAGCTCCACCTGATCTAAAATGGCTGCCGTCAACTTCTCCACCACTTTCTCTGTGAAAATGTACAATTATGATTATTGTCCAATTTGTCCCCAGGCCCGTGATAAGCGTGGTAGTTTGAACGTTGGAGACTGCCCGTAGGCACTAGGCTTGGCTGAACACAATGTAATGATCAATCTCAAGTTATATAGTTCAGGATATTCTGAAACGCACACTATGAGTTTTTCTTCCATTGTTTTCTACTGCTGTCTGCTGGCAGTATAGTGGCATATATAGGAATTATTAAAAAATAAAACGGTTGATTAATTATTATATTTTTGTGGCCACAAAATCATACTAGAATATGATAAGTTGGCACATCTTTGTGCTGAGCTTAGTGCTGGGCGAGTGCTGAGCTTAGTGCTGGGCTGAGTGATCTTAGTGCTGGGCTGAGTGCTGAGCTTAGTGCTGGGCTTAGTGCTGGGCTTAGTGCTGGGCTTAGTGCTGGGCTTAGTGCTGGGCTGAGTGCTGGCTTAGTGCTGGGCTGAGTGTAGCTTACTTCTGGGCTTAGTGCTGGGCTGAGTTAGCTTAGTGCTGGGCTGAGTGCTGAGCTTAGTGCTGGGCTTAGTGCTGGGCTTAGTGCTGGGCTGAGTGCTGAGCTTAGTGCTGGGCTTAGTGCTGGGCTTAGTGCTGGGCTTAGTGCTGGGCTGAGTTAGCTTCGTGCTGGACTGAGTGCTGGGCTGAGTGGGCTTAGTGCTGGGCTGAGTGAGCTGAGTGCTGGGCTGAGTGCTGGGCTTAGTGCTGGGCTTAGTGCTGGGCTTAGTGCTGGGCTTAGTGCTGGGCTGAGTGGGCTTAGTGCTGGGCTTAGTGCTGGGTGAGTGATCTTAGTGCTGGGCTGAGTGCTGAGCTTAGTGCTGGGCTTAGTGCTGGGCTTAGTGCTGGGCTGAGTGAGCTTAGTGCTGGGCTGAGTGCTGAGCTTAGTGCTGGGCTCAGTGCTGGGCTCAGTGCTGAGCTCAGTGCTGGGCTTAGTGCTGGGCTTAGTGCTGGGCTCAGTGCTGAGCTCAGTGCTGGGCTTAGTGCTGGGCTTAGTGCTGGGCTTAGTGCTGGGCTGAGTTAGCTTAGTGCTGGGCTGAGTGCTGGGCTTAGTGCTCGGCTTAGTGCTGGGCTGAGTGAGCTGAGTGCTGGGCTTAGTGCTGGGCTTAGTGCTGGGCTTAGTGCTGGGCTTAGTGGGCTTAGTGCTGGGCTGAGTTAGCTTAGTTCTGGGCTTAGTGCTGGGCTGAGTTAGCTTAGTGCTGGGCTGAGTGCTGAGCTTAGTGCTGGGCTGAGTGCTGGGCTGAGTGAGCTGAGTGCTGGGCTGAGTGAGCTGAGTGCTGGGCTGAGTGTGCTTAGTGCTGGGCTTAGTGGTGGGCTGAGCGAGCTTAGTGCTGGGCTGAGTGCTGGGCTGAGTGAGCTGAGTGCTGGGCTGAGTGAGCTGAGTGCTGGGCTGAGTGCTGAGCTTAGTGCTGGGCTTAGTGCTGGGCTTATTGCTGGGCTGAGTGAGCTTAGTACTGGGCTTAGTGCTGGGCTTAGTGCTGGGCTGTGTGAGCTTAGTGCTGGGTTGAGTTAGCTTAGTGCTGGGCTGAGTGCTGGGCTTAGTGCTCGGCTTAGTGCTGGGCTGAGTGAGCTTAGTGCTGGGCTTAGTGCTGGGCTGAGCGAGCTTAGTGCTGGGCTGAATGCTGGGCTGAGTTAGCTTAGTGCTGGGCTTAGTTAGCTTTGTGCTGGGCTGAGTGCTGAGCTTAGTGCTGGGCTGAGTGCTGGGCTGAGTGCTGAGCTTAGTGCTGGGCTGAGTGAGCTTAGTGCTGGGCTGAATGCTGGGCTTAGTGCTGAGCTTAGTGCTGGGCTGAGTGAGCTTAGTGCTGGGCTGAATGCTGGGCTTAGTGCTGGGCTGAGTGCTGGGCTGAGTGCTGGGCTTAGTGCTGGGCTGAGTGCTGTGCTTAGTGCTGTGCTTAGTGCTGGGCTTAGTGCTGGGCTTTGTGCTGGGCTTAGTTAGCTTCGTGCTAGGCTGAGTGAGCTTAGTGCTGGGCTGAGTGAGCTTAGTGCTGGGCTGAGTGCTGAGCTTAGTGCTGGGCTTAGTGTGGTTCTTGGAGTGTAGCAGCGTCCAGCGCAGCTCGTCCCATGGAAAATGACTGGCCGACACTGAGCTCTTCTGGAGCTTGTCACGGATGTGGGGTTTGCGAAAAGTCAAAGCAAAATGACTTTCTTCAATTACAAATAACAGTAATAAATATACACCCCACCCATCTTTTCTAAATATAGAAATAATATAGAAAATAATTTTCCAGGTGGGTCAAATATAATATCTGAACACCAACTGTGTAAGTTGGAAAGTAAGTTAGTACACATACCTCTGTTTGCTCTGACAGCCAGTACAGAGATATCCTGAAGGGGTGAGAAACACAAGCGAGAAAACGTTTACTTTTGTAGTCAAATATCAGTGCTTTTAAGTCTCCAAGACAACCGAGGAGTAGAAGAAAAATAAAACCATAGGGATTGTCATGGGAAACATAAGAACCGGGCAGTTGGTTTTACCTTTTGAACCTTAGGCTGTAGGCGACAAGGGCATGCTGGGAGCTGACTGAGGGCAGAGGTGAGGTGGGGCGTCTCCACCGAGGCCAGAGTGCTGCAGAGGGCTTTCACCGACTGGACAAGACGCTCCACATGCAGCGGCAATTCAGCCTATCACAATGGACCACAACCAGGGAGAGGAATGGTTTGGTACAGAATAAATAAAAATGTGTATTGCTTCAACATAATCTAATTATATGTCTGTGTGTGTGTGTGTGTGTGTGTGTGTACCTCAGACAGGATGAAGGACTCGGCTTCATTGTGATAGGTATCCAGGAGTAGTGTGAGTGCCTCCCTGTCCACACAAAACAATGTCTCGGATGTTAGAATAAAATTTTTTTATATTTCATTGCCATTGTCTTTCTACCAGTAGCATTTACCCATGATGCTGTGACTAAATGATGGGGAACTGGTCTATATATCCACTATAATCATTAAGAAGACACTGAGAACATGTCTATATATCCACTATAATCATTAAGAAGATACTGAGAACATGTTTCGATTATGATTATGATAAGATAACCAATATATGGTGCTTCCCTCATCTCTAACACCCACCTGGTGACGGTCTGTCTGATTGGCCGCTCTTGGAGCAAGATACAGTGGTTCATGGTGGAGGCCATTTTGTCATCTTCTTCCTGTCAATTTCAAGACATGAAATACAAATGTATGTTGTTTTATTGCTAGGGAATATGAATAAGTAAGATTGTTTGAAAATAAATTTTCTTTCGCTTCAAATAGATTTCGACCAATCATGTTGCTGGGGGCGGGGATCTGTAGACACGCGTTACATGGAATGGGTCTCTACTGGGTCTCTACTGGTCTCTACTGGAAACAACCTGACCGGCGGAACCACAACAAACATAATATGGCCGACCATTAATCTGGGATCCAGAAGAGGACTGATAACTAAAACGATAGCATCGTCTTCACATTGTCCGTATCCCTCCTTGGCCAACAGTGAGCACAAACTCGGCCAGCACTGGTAAACTAAACGTTTACCGTAACCGTTGGGAAGACAAGCTAAAACGCCCTGTACGGGTTTATTTTCAGAAGAATATATCTGTAACAAAACAGGAAACACTGTAACTCCGTCCCTCGCACTTTCTGGTTTCCGGCCCAGGCGCTGTGCAGTCTCCCCCCAGAGTGTGTGTTGTTGGTGGCTGGTTTAAGCAGCCTCACCTGGCCTCACCTGGACTCTGAGGCTGGGTGAGGCTGCACACCTGTGGTGTATTGGCCAATCAAGGCCCGCAGGTTAAACCAGTAATCACCACACACACTGGAGAGGAGCGCTAAGATGTTAGCATTTTCCACCTTGCTCTGCCTGCAAACAACTACAACTCTAAAATAAACCGGTTTACTCATCACATCGGCCTGTGTCTTGTGGTCGGAGGAGCCCAGAAAAGCCACTTTAGCGAGTTTACCTATACGGTGCATGAGCTTACCTATACAGTGCGTGAGTTTACCTATACGGTGCGTGGGTTTACCTATCCGGTGCGTGAGTTTACCAATACGGTGCGCGAGTTTACCTATACGGTGCGCGAGTTTACCTATACGGTGCGCGAGTTTACCTATACGGTGCGTGAGTTTGCTGCAGATTCTGCTGTACTGTGTGTGTGTATGTGAGTGAGTGAGTGAGTGAGTGAGTGAGTGTGTGTGTGTGCAGGTGTGTGTAGGTGTGTGTAGGTGTGTGTGTGTGTGTGCTCTGACCGTGCGAGTCAGCTCAGTATTGATGGAAGCACGCTTGGTGAGAAGGAGACTGATGTCCCATTCAAATTTGAGACACTGTTGGACGTACTCCAGACCGGCCAGCGTCTGGGAGCTGGACAGGCAGAGGGCGACAGACGGGTAGGAGAGGGAGACAGAGACGGGTATGGGAGAGAGAGACAGAAGAAGTACATGTCAGACAGAGAGATCCAAGTTACAGAATGGTGCTCGGGCGGCTCGGTCTGCTCAAAGTGGGACCAAACCTCCACATTCACACCTTTTCACCACGTTTTAAAGTTTGTGTCCCACACTTTTGGAATAAATTGCAACAAATTTTAAAACTTGACACGCTGATTTCTTTGGGCCTTTTTGAAACAAAACTAAATCGAACTAAAACTAAATAGAGTTTTTCTTCTAAAGCAAAACCACTGGAATGAATAATTAAATGTAATACAAGCCTATATGAGCAATACACAAGTTGATTGTAGACTAATGACAGCAGATAGAGAGCGGTAACAAGAGACTGCCTGCTCTCTCATAGTGAACCAGCACGTCTTTGGTCGACAGTAGTGGAGATTGGTGGTATGTCTCCATATATATCTCTTAGTTGGATGGTCTTTCCAGGACATGTTCTGCACTCCAAATTCCTGACTTATGTAGTTTGTTGCAAGCTGTCCAGGCTTGACCCTTTCTGATGAGAAAGTCCTTTCTACTGTCTGCCACATAGGACCCCAGGTACTTCAAATCACAAAGGGTACACATACTACCACTAATATCCTGTTTATTACCAGTGCTACCTTGTTTGCAGTGATCAGACAGCTATTTCAGCAAGACCAATACACAATATCAATAGCGCAGAGCTGATCTCATCAATACATATACCATACATGGGTGTGTGGGAGAGGGAGAGTAAGTGTGTAGTTCTTCTGTGTTTATGAGAAAGTATTGCATGGTCATTGTTTGGCCAAATATATCAGGAGAAAGAAAGAACGGCAGGAAGTCTGCTCCCATTGCCACAGGTTATCAGGGCTGAAACACACTTCCTCACTTCTGGGCAGACACAGAGACAGACATACAGAGAGAGACATACAGAGAGAGAGAGAGAGAGAGAGAGAGAGAGAGAGAGAGAGAGAGAGAGAGAACGAGAGAGAGAGAGAGAACGAGAGAGACATACAGAGAGACGTACAGAGAGACAGCGAGAGAGAGGGACATACAGAGAGACAGAGAGCAAGAGAGACAGACAGAGAGAGAGAGAGAGAGAGAGAGAGAGAGAGAATGAGGTTGCTGGTAAATATCCAGGTCTTGGGTCTGGCTGGATGTTTGGTGGGCGGTAGTACAACCCAGTGTGGCGTGTTAGGTCAATAGCAGCAGTAGTGCTGGTTTGGAGGAACCGGCCACAAGGCCTGTTATTATAGTGCTACCACATGCCACAGGGTCTTTTTAAGGACATGCTAAACCATTAGGGCTTATTGTTGTCAAAAGGGTGGTTTGCAAAACTACTGCTCTCCCATAACTTGCCAAACCATATTTTGAATGACAGTAGCGAGAGGTTTTTCTTGATTCTCACTGCTTTACGTATTTGTATGTATTAAATGTGTTAATATGGCAATCCTTGGAGGAATGTTACATACTGAATTATAAAACATTGTATTTGCAGCAGGGACAATTTTTCTCCAACTTGGCTTCATGAATACGACCCTTGAAATATTCACACTGCGTTTCAGGCACTGCACACGTTTGTTAATATGTGAATGAGGAAACTTTAGCTAATGGTCTGTGGGGAAAAAAAGCCATGATTTCAGTTTAGAACAAGCTTCCAAGTGTCTTACTTGTTGAGGAACTCTGCCTGACCACAGACTTTGAGCAGGTATTGGTCCACATCGACATTCAGGTCATCCTGGGCATAGCACAGGGTCTGGTAGATCAACAGGTCCACGGTGGAAGAGCCTGCCAGGGGAACATGTAAGCATCATGAGTAGATACAATATGTCCTTGTTTATTGTGTCTTTGGCTTTGACAACTTTCAGTCAGTTTGTTTACATGGCCCACTAAAACAATCGTGCACTGAACGGAAGTTAGATCAGTTGAAGAAGTGATGGATTAATCCAACCATAACATTTGACGATACATTGAAGTACCCGGATGATAGACTGACTCCAGGACTCACTGAGTTGTGTTTAAACTTCACATGCAAAGATTCCCGTTGTGGCACTTTTGCATGCCAATGTGTTTTAAGATGTTTAGATATCTCTTTAGATCTAACAATATGTTTGGCGGTGTAACCGTGCGTTGAACGGTCAGCCATGGTAGGTCAATAATGCGTAACCACCGAGCTCCTGTTTATACAGTTGGTGAACCAGCGGGTGTATGTGGCTTACCCGGTTACGGCATTTACATGACAAATGACATGGGATAAGGGTCAGGTTAAAGGATCAGTGTGTTTCTTAAGCAGCCGGAGGTGTTTATGTGGCAGTTAAGAAACGTGTTACCGCCGTAACCGCGTTACAATCGCGTTTTTAGTGTGCATGTAAACGCATTGAATAACAACACTTAAAAGACACACACACATCCATAGAAAACAACTGTTAGTTAGTGCGGGGCTTTACCGTCGCACGTGAAGGTGAGCGGCTCCCTGAAGTGGTCGCTGATGACTGTGACCTTGACGCTGACCCCAAGGCCCTGCTGCAGCTCTTCGTGGGCCACCGATGGAGACCAGACAAAGCCCGTGTTCTTGGAGCGCTCGCTGCACGGGTAGGATGACCTCAAGCTGCACACAAACATTAGAGTCAAGTCCATTTTATTTGTACCTTAATCACAGTCACATGACACCCCCCTAACCCTAAGCTCTCTAAAAGGGAAAGGAAAATTACCCAAAATATCAAGGAGGAAAGGAACCCAGAAGAGGGATCCCTCCTTCCAGGCACAGTTAGGAGGGCAACAGGTGCCATAATGGGCAGATATAGTGGTAGCATAAACAAGCAAAACATAGGTTAAGTAAGATTAAGTTGTTTAAAATTAGTAATGACTTCTAAATCAATCATGAATGTGAGCTAGTTTGATTTCTAGGCAGTGGCCAATAGTTTATGGTGTTGAGAGGTGGTGGCTAGTGAGTGAGGTGGTGGCTAGTGAGCGAGATGATGGCGAGTGAGCGAGATGATGGCTAGTGAGCAAGGTGGTGGCTAGTGAGCGAGGTAGTGGCTAGTGAGCGAGGTGGTGGCTAGTGAGTGAGGTGGTGGCTAGTGAGCGAGGTGGTGGCTAGTGAGCGAGGTGGTGGCTAGTGAGCGAGGTGGTCGAGGTGGTGGCTAGTGAGCGAGGTGGTGGCTAGTGTGTAAGCTGGTAGCCATCAGATGGGGTGGCCAGGCATCCAGTCATGATGCTACCATTATAGCATGCCCGCTTCAATAATGGGTAATCAAGAATGGGTAGGCATAATCTCGTTTTCGATCTTAAGGACTTAATTTATTCCCCACATAGGTTCAACATGAATGTGTTCAGTTAGTTAGTAAACAATGTTTCATTATTGAAAGGCCTAGGTAGGATGCTATTGTAGTACAGCTGCCACTGTTATGGTCCTTTAAATGGACGTCTTGCCACACATCAGCAGGTGGTTGTCAACATGGCAGTAAAACTTTTGTATGTCACTCACACATCCAGCATGTGACAATAGGCAGCAACCTCCTCGTCTCTCTCTTCGGACACCTGGAAGAGCTCGTAGCTAAACCCGTTCGCTCTGGATCCCAAGGACACCTAGCGGTTATAAATCACTACATTATTTATTCATTAACATGTGTTAATATATACATTATTACGTGTTAATATATACATTATTATATATTTATATATACATATTTATACATTTCAAACTCTCTTCATATGCATTTTCTTGTGTGTGAGTTATATTAGGCCTAACACACTGATGTAAAATGTAAGAATATGAAGGGCCACATATGGCCACAAAATATAAAATGTGATCAAACCGTGATAGAATAAAATAAAATAATTTTGTATATCACAATCATGACATAAAACTCCTTACTGGGTCTGCTGAGACCCGGCGCTGGTTCTTGTTGCTCTTGGGAGCCGGCATGTAGGTCCTGGGGGGCACTTGGGGGGGCAGGGTCTTGCTCCGAGCCACAGGCTTGCCTGGCTGCTCGCCGCTGGCTCTCCTGCTGCGTGTGATCTGCCGCTCAGAGTTGAGTCTGGACAGCGCAGCGTTGAGGCTTTCGTAGTTGAACTCCTCCGAGGTCACCTTGGGCTGATCCACGTCCGGGGTGAACAGGTTGACGTCCCGCGGCATCCCGATAGGAGTGCCGCGGGGCGGGAGAAAGGGATTGTCCGAGTTGGACACGTGTGGAATGGGGTTCCTTGGTGGAATAGCCGGGGGCGTGCCGTCGAGAAGAGGGGGGACACCTTTGGGTGCGGGGCTTGACCCCGTTCCGTAAGAGCTCCCATAGCCCGGTCCCAAGTGGTCCTCGCCCTCGCTGTCCAGAATGTACAGAGGTTCCTTGATGAGCGCTCCCCGAGGGGGAGTGGGTCTGGTCACTGTGCGTGTGGGGGACTGGGACCCTGCTGGTTGGTTCAAGGAGGAGTCCGACCCAGAGAGACCCCTTAGATTACCCCCGGTGGGGCTGGGGATCGGGACACTGGGGGTGGGCCGAGGGCGCTCTATGGAGGAAGGGGTGGGGAGTTTGGAGCTGCTTTGGGTGCTGCTGGGTCCTTGGCCGACTTGGGTGCCGCCGGTTCCCCCTTTGTCTTGTTTGAGACGAGAGAGGGCGTCGTACTCCATCTGGAGGGCCTCTGCCAGGACCAGCTCCTTCTGGCTGAGGCCCAGGGCCTCCAGGGAACCCCAGCCAGCCTCCCCGCTCTCCTTCTGGGTCTGGGCTGCCGACATTACTTCCTCTGGAGGGGGGTTATGGAAACAGACAACAAGCCCTTCTAGGTGAACCCACTTGGACACGTCAGCCTATGGGACACATGCTGTTGAAAGAGAGGGAGAAAAAGAGAGAGAGAAAGAGGAAGAAAGTGAGAGTGAGGTAACGATAATTATGGGGAATTTTACACAATATCGATAAATATCACGATATTCTTATGAATTCAGAATACCATTCTAAACAGTCTAACTGAGGGACGTTTCAAAACTAATAGTTGATCATTTTAAGGGCATATCTTCTCATCATAATTCATTTATACTATAAAACTGTTATCACGATAAGTCCATATCTTCATTTCATGACGATACAATACCATTCAAAGACTATAAACGATAATATAGAATTATTGCCCAGCCCTAGCTATAGTGTATTTGCCTATAGTCAGAAATCGCTGTAATATTGTATCTGGAGGTCCCTGCTTATTCTCATCCCTAACAAATATTGAATTCATAATATACATGGGCTCCATGGTAAACAATAAAGGCTTGCATTTGTGCTAATAAAGTTGGTCGCAAGCAACTCTGTTAAAATGTATATGAATATTGTGATGGTACAAATGTGACTGCAGAAATGTCCTCATATGCTAGCACAGCCTTGTTAAAGAGGACCAGGAAATGTGACCTTCGATGGCCTATGTCGTCATGGTGATGTGGCCACTCCCATGTGGGAGTGCTGGGAGTGGCCACAATCTCCCTCTCTCAACCAGCTGCTGTGGGAAGAGATCTCTCCCAGCTGCTTGTGTGTGTGTGTGTGTGTTTGAGGAAAATGTAAACCTGAGTCAGAGTGTAACAGTCCACCACTCAGTAGGGCTGGACCATTAGGCCTATTTCCTATTGCAACCACAATTTTGCTGCAAGAAAAGAAAAGAAAAAAGAAATATATATATATTTAAGTATGGACAGCGTTTGATTATGTCTTTGTAATGAATGCTCCAATAATGTGAAATATTAGGATAAAATATTGTAAGATAAGTAAAGCTACATACTTCTACATAACCTTTGTGGGTGTCATCTACATCTACATCTACAATGTTATAATCTGTTAAACATTGATCCAGATTATTGTCTGGACCACTTTAATTGAATCAACATTTGTATACCAATCCTTGAGATTATCATATCAAAGATCATTTAGCATTCCTGCATTTTTGTACAGTACCTTCCCTTTGAATGCTTGGATAAAATGTTTGGTAATTGGAAGGGAAAAGGTGGTGGCAAAGGCTAGTACATCGAATAGCATGCAAAGGAACTTTGCAAGTTCTGCAGTTTGAAAGTGCAATAATGTACAATGAAATCTTTCCTATTTGAACAAATAATACATAAGCATTATATGAGCTTATGCATTGTAAATTTTTTCAGTGAGGAAACGGATCTTGCTACTCATAAATAATAGATAAGCCTAGAATGTTTTCAACCTTTCCATTGGTTTCAACTTATAAAGGGCAGCTGAAAAAAAGAATACAGCAAGAGAGTCCTTTTACGGTTGAATTGGCTATGATGAGGAGGGATATTCGGGTAACTAGCTCTACAATCTGGCTGCACATCCAGTTCTAAACATGTAACATGAGAGAAGCATATCTAATATTACTCTTAAAGAGAAAGAGGTAGAAACTGATCATATAGGCTTTCTACTTAGGGTCCTAGTGGTATGCATGCAGCCAGGATCCAAAATTAAGTTTTAAATGTTAAATGTTTTTACCTGCCAGAGTGGAAAGCTTTACTGGCTAAGCACTTGTTTTACCTTTTACCATCCAGGGCACAATAAAGATGTCAATCAAGTTTAATTGGCAGTGATAACGATAAGACCCGTCGGGTCAGGTGAGTAGCCGAGCAATCTTTCACTTTCACTTCAATATAAAAATATTGAAGAATTATATTGTAAATTGTTTTCTTCTCTTTTGAGAAGAGATCAATTTGCATACATACATGATAGGGGTTTGTTTACAATATTTACGCCCAGCGGCCCGGGTTGATAGAATCTTTAGAATCACGTGACTGCACAACCGCTATAGCAGCCCAGCAGAACGACACGTTCACCCTCAAACCGGGACAATGCTAGCCAGCGATGGAATTCAATACATCATTTGCAGTGCTTACCGTTCTTTGAAACTCTTTGAAACTTACCGTTCTCTCAAACTGTTGAGTGTCAAGAGAGCGGACATGTTGTTAAAGTGTTTTGTCAGTGGTTTCTTTCTCAAATTGGGGACGACAGAGATTGGACTGGCGGATGGCCAGAGGGACGTGAGGAGGGAGGAGAGAAGGGTGCTAAGCCCTCGCCCTCTATCCCCCCCACAGAGGTCTAAAGCCCTTTCACTTAGGGTTAGATAGAGGGCTCCCACAAAATGGTATTGGAAAGAACAAAGAGTTGGTGCTAGGGGCTGTCTCTATGTGTGCATATGTATGGGGGGGGGTCAGACACATTCACACGGCTCAGAGGCCACTATGAGACAATGGGGGGGCTGCTATGGTGGTGACAAAAAATAATATACATACGCACACACACAACAGCACACAAATTCATTGATAGTATTACCATAAAATAGCGAGATAAATGTGCTTAAAGGGTTTCCAACTAACATCAAGTCCACAATATTTTACTTGCTTCAGCACTTCACTCTCATCACTGGTACTTTTGCAGTGCATCTGCTAGCAAACTAATTTGTTTATGTTAAATACTAAGGTCTACCGTGTCCATAAATAATAAATATATTGGCCTATCCAACCACTTTAGAACAATAGACTGACAGACAACTAGATATATAGGCCTACTTGTCATACATGACCTTGGGCAGGCTACACCTTGACAACTTGTCACACATGACCTCATACATGACCTACTAAACCTCGACAACTTGTCATACATGACCTACTACATGACCTCACACATGACCTCATACATGACCTACTACACCTCGACAACTTGCCATACTTGGTTGTTCGCTTAAACTTCTTTAGCAATCTGTGCCTGCCAACAGAAAAAGTGTGGAGTAACAAAACGTGTGAAAAGGTAATGACTGCACAGTACAGGGCATCCTCAACCTGAGCTACCTCATGAAATAACCACAACAGTATTTATCATTAGGCTGATATTACTCATGCTGGTTACAAAGAGAATGTCTATTTTGTTTGCTCAGAAATGATTAAATACAGAAACAGCACATGTGTATCCATTCAGATCTCATCTCCATTTCTTAGGCAATGTGAAAGAAAAGGCAACATTGTTATCAAGGTATTATTCAATTGAGGACAGCAATGGACAAAGATGAGGACACCCGCAAAAGGTGATGTTGTTATAGTTGTCAACATATTGAAAAACAGGCCTGGCATGTTTGACAGGCAGTTTCCCTGCCTCCTGTCCAGTTCCTGGTGCAATGTCGCTTATTCAATTCGTACTCAATCTACCGCACTGTAGCAGCTCGAATATCGTATTGGGCCGGCAGGCTACTGTCATACTGCAATAACAAGTGTATGTTATTATAACATGGGCATTGAATCAGGACCCCCTTACCACGACCAGCTACAACATCACAGTGAATACATTGGCGCAATGGATATTTAGGACCCAATGGGGAGTCAAATCCACACGAGAACTTAACCAATCACCAGTATCTACTGCACTGACAAAAATGTGTAGACAATACCCAATAAGCGCTTTATGTGCTTTAATAAATGTTTTGGACTCACCTATCTTGTTCTATGGCCGCGGTGAGCGGGTGGTTGCCATTTTAAAAGCTATTTACTTTCCCCGCACTGGAAATAAGTAGTTCCGTCAATCGGTGGTTCCGACGCGTGTTGGCCAACAAAAAGGAATTTCCTAAATCCGATCCGGACGGTTGTTCCATGCATCGGTGTAGGAGATGATCTGGTGTTTTGTGTCATACTACATGTGTGGAACAATGCAGTCCAGTCACCGCGATGCTCCAGCTAGACTTGCTCTGGTTTGCTGTTCTACTGCTCAGCCTGACTGTGCGTCGCTCTCCGCTCAGCGATACGTGGACCGACTGCATGTGGAAAACCCAACTAAGGAGACAGCGACATCTTGTGCATTTACATTGCAAACGCATACTGTTTAATACCGAGCACGGGCCTGCAAGGTCCAACTGGCGACAGCTGTATTTTATCATCCATAGCCCGTACCCACCATGTGTTTTAGAGCTCATTTGCTTATCTATTTTGGACATTTTCAAATCTAAATTAAAAAAATGTGTGCACTATTATGTTGTCCACAGTAATGTGTTTCTCTTTAAGCTTCAAGAATAACTCTTCAGACAAAACTACATGAACATTTACACTTTTGTACTAAATAATGAAACATAAAGCAATGAAGAAAACATGTTTAATAGAAACATCCATTGATCTTTGCCTATTTAAAATAATCATATTTTTGTTATACTTCTGGATCAATTCACATTTGGAATATCAATCATGTTAAGTGCCAATAATAAGATACTACTTTCAGTAAGCAAATTACATGAATTTATCTGTCATTTAATAATCACAGGCTACAGTTCAATTAAGAATAAATTACAATTTATGGCAGAAAAGTTAGTTTTACATACATGCACATGAATCCTTTTTCTTGACCTTATGATGTTGAATCGACAAACAACTTAACTACTTTTCAGTCAGTTGATGACATTGTGAACTGGTTGAATACATTCAGGTGGGACTAATGCTAAATTAACAGGATAGACCCCACATAGCGTGTATGCTCCGTTTTGGGAAGGCACATGTCAGGATGAAAGAAGCTTTATCTAAGCTCTACAAGCTCATACTCATGTTTTTCACAATGAATATCAATAATAAATGTGAATTACAATTGTTTACAACATGATTTCCAAATACGTTAGCTCCATAATATAGCCCAACAGATTATCCTATTGGCATGTCCATATTAGGTACTTTCTTCATCATCAATTTTAGTTTACAGTGTTACTATAACTTACTTATCTGTGCATACATCTTAGGACTTTTTGACTTAAGACATTTTGTTCACCTCCGGCTTCGTCGACGTGGAATGAGGCCCTGTTTCAGAGTCGTGACTCCATCAGCCTGTACCTACACTAAGCCTCTCACCAAACACCTCTCTCTCTCCATTACTGTTGCCCATTACTTACCTGCTCACACACACATTACTAGGGTAAAATACATTTTACGGTGTACTTTTTTGACACAAGTAGCATGTTATATGTTTAAATCTGTCTCTATCATGTTTCAGAATGATCATATTGTTAAGGTCGTGGATCAGAGCTCCGTATCAAAGCATTCAGACTTGGAGTTAGTATCAGGAGTTCAAATGTGCTATTGGCTCTGATGAAGTGTATTTTTACACAGGCAATTAGTAGTTCTGAAAGCCTACTTATACAACTCCTCTCCACGACCCGTTGTCCCCATAGACACACATGCTTTACAACTCCTCTCCACGACCCGTTGTCCCCATAGACACACATATGCTTTCTTTGCAGGCAACTCGCAGGTCTTTTCCAAGCATGATGTGTTCTTAGTCCTTTCTAATGAATTAAAAGTTGTCCTCTATCTCATGTGTTACATCACCAGTGGGCTGCTGTGTGTCATTTCTGCAACGTTGCTGCAGGTCAGATTTAGTGAGTCAGTGAAGGCGTTGTTTAGTGAGTCTAGCGGGGAGCCCAGTCCCCGGTGCTCAGTAGCGAGAAGCGGTATGTTCCACCACGACCACAACACGACCATCTGTCCATCACACTGCCTCGTCTTGTGTTCTCAAACTGTCACGAGCAAAAGACCGTGTGCAGTAGGTTTATCTTAACACTTTTTTCTCATCTTTGCTGTGAAAAGATGTCCGTCTGAGCTTCTCTTTGACTTTGACAAACTCTGGGGCTTTCTCGATGTCCTCTTGATCTTTCTCTTGCTGCTTTTCTAGCTAGATTTAGAAGGGGGGGAAAAAAGCGGATTCATTTGAGAAAACATTTTTTTGGGTCTCTTAAACCTGCACTAGTACTATTTTCACTGCAGCCAACAACAGTCCCAGAGATGTTCCTGCTTGATTCCCCGAAAAAAGTGATTTAGAGGGAACAAAATGGGTCCATTGAGTTGTCGTGGTTGTTTTTTTTGCTTGAAACGTCCACTCAGCAGAGTGATGGCTGCAGTGAAAAGGCATCAGATTACATTCACTCATATGATTTGCAATGGATTCCACCTATAAAGGCTCTCAAGTACCATTGGATAACAAGATAACTTACTCAGGCCAGTATACAAACCTGATTGTTTCTAGAGGTTGGTTCTAGAGTGGGGTGTGTGTGTATGTGTGTGTGTGTGGTGGTGGGGGGGGGGTTTGTTATCAGATTTCTTGTACCTCTTCCAGTTTTTTGTGCCTCTTGAGAAGCTCCTGCTCCAGGGGAGAGACTTTCTTCCGGGCCTCCTCTTCCTGGCGTTTCTGCTTCACCCTCTGCTCTCTCTTCCTGGCCTCCAGCACACGCTGCAGCTCAGGCTTGGTCTCTGCACCCCCGCTGCCCCTGGGAGCACAAACATACTTTATCATCACACATCATGACACATCGGTTTATTTATGTGTATGTATATTGTATGCATCTTTTCGTGTATATATGCATATTGGTCTATATTTCATATGTTTCTTACTAATTTCTATTTCCGTTTTTTCATGTTTATATTTTCTGTTGTATTTTATTACCGTTCTCTTCCTGTTACTATAGTCCATCTTGAGCTGAGCAATTTTGACGAACAATTTCCTTTGGGATTAATAAATTAATAAAAGTACTCTAATTAATAAAATACTCTGATCTGAATGTCAAAAATCTAGACACAGGTTCATGAATGCACTGCAAATAAAAGAACCAATGTCCATTCATGTGACCCCCAAGCAAACCAAGCTTGGTTTGGGCACGTTTGGGTTCATGGAGCAACGCAATATTAGTTTGAGCTGGAAACATTTAGTGCACTTATTATATCCCATGATGCATCGTGGTTTTCATTGTCATCGGATTCATCCAATAGAGCTGGTCGGCACATACTGTATGAGCGGTCACAGGGTTACATCTAACATGTGTCGGCTTGTTTATGTGACCAATACACGTCACGCCAATGTATTTCCGGCTCATAATTATACTTCCCTAAATAGTGTAGGATATAGTGTTCACTGTGTAGGGAATAGGGAATGAGGACACAAGTGCCCATGATTGATATCGTTAGACATCAGTAAAAGGCAGCAATCACCAGTTTGAGTCACGTTTTACCTCATGAGCAGCTCTTTGTGCATATCCTGGTGGCTTTTGGAGGACTTCACGGGATTAACCAGTTTCTTTGGCTTGATTAGATCCTCGTCTTCATCAGCATCCATGTAGTCTGGCTGGGGGACATAGCCGGACACGTCTGATGGATGATGCCTGTGACTCCTCTGACCTTCCTCCTCTTTCTCCCACCGCAGGTCTGCATGGGCTGATGCTGGGGGCAGGTCAAGGGGAAACAGTGACAAAGTGTGAGTTGAAAAATAAAAACAGCTTGTGGAAGAAGAAAAACTCTGTGACAGTAAACATCGAGACGTTGATTTCATTATTTTGAATGTTCATCAGTAACGTATAGTGTTTTTTTATACATTGAATAAAAGGATGGATGACAATGATTGACTTTTTAAAGTGTAAGTGAACCCCCTGTTTCAGCTCGAATTCGAACATTATGAGATTTAAAAAAATGTGTTTTAGGCTAAGAGTTCTAGGAAGGAGGGGGGACGTGTTATCCCCATGGTTACGACCCACAGCAACAAGCTAGTACCATCGTTGTGTATGAGTGTTATAATGAGCGATGCTGTATATGAAATGAAATTATACTATAAGTGTCCCAGAAGCTTAACCCTCTCTTGGACTCGGACATTAACATGAACCGCTGCCCAGATGGAGCTCCACACACACACACACACACACACACACACACACACACACACACACACACACACACATGCAATGCACATGCTGTGAATTGTTATAGTTTTGTTTTGATATGGATTTCACGGTCTGTTTCTTTTTTTTAAATTATTGTCAAAACACCAAACTGACATTTCTCTGGCCAAACATGCAAGTAATTTTCTTGGAC
>OOFB01016912.1:0-12531 GCA_900323305.1 Trachyrincus murrayi | reverse complement strand
GAGTGTTTTTGCATGCATGAATGTCCGTGCATATATGTGTCCTTATGCGCGTGTATGATTGTGTGTGTGTGTATGCGCATGTGTATGCGCATGTGTGCGTGTGTATGTGCATGTATACGTTTGCGTGTTATATACTCCAGGGAGAGTGGACGCACGGCCAGACACATTCAAACTGGTACCCCTCTATTACTGTCACACACACACACACACACACACACACACACACACACACACACACACACACACACACACACACACACACACACACACACACACACACACACACACACACACACACACACACACACACACACACACACACACACACACACACACACACACACACACACACACACACACACACACAGAGAAAAAGAGAGATAGGGACAGAGATTGAAATTGAGCAACAGATGACAACAAGCAAGTGTGTGTGTGTGTGTGTGTGTGTGTGTGTGTGTGTCCCCAGTTAATTCAGAGAAATGTCAGCCAGGAAATTGAACAATCCTTTCACTTTAACTCTTTTTCATTATGGTGTCAATGGAACAGATAACGGCAGCCTTGGTGCGATAAACGACCTAACCATAGGACCAATCCAATTGTAGAAGGCAGATCTGTAATGACAGATCTTTAGTCCTCTCTAGTGGCCAAGATACGGAAACACATCTCGTTTAGAAAGAAACGGATTGGGGTAGGCCTACCTTTGATCAAAAAAGCAGAAGGGTGCATTCAGGGTCGATGTAAAATGTAAAATGTAATAAAACTTTAAAATTGGTCAAATAATACAATATTCGTATCATGTAGCATATATACATTTATTCAGATTTTACACTTGATTTGTTCAACCGTTACAGTGATAAAGTAGATATTAGGCTACCAATTAAGCCTTTCAGTAAAGTAAAAATGTCGTTCAACTGTCATCTATCACTGTATATTAATTACAATGACATAATCATCAGAGATGAACCAGTCAAAAATAGTTTCTAACAATTGCATCCCATATTGCAGGTCCAGTCCGTCCCTCATTCTGAGAGAACGCCGGAGTTTGGCTGGCGCACGGAGGTGAACCAGTGGCGGCTGGCCAGTAGAGGGCGCTAGGGCGCCGGCTCACCGCTCCCACATCCAAGGAGAAGAAGACCTTCATTGAATAAGACTTACTTTTGAAATATATATATTTTTTTTAATGAGCAAAGTAAATATTATATAGTTAGTGAGTGAAATGTATAATCTGCAATAAATTGTAGATTAACGTTGCCTACAAGAAAGTGCAAGAATCTTTGCCCATTGACATGCGCAGTTCGCTCCTCTTCAACACGAGAGACAGGAGCTTGCTGGGGCGCAACATGCGCCGTAACGGCGTGTACCTGAACCACCAGAGGTGGGAAGTAACGAAGTACAAATACTTCGTTACTGTACTTAAGTACATTTTTCAGGTATCTGTACTTTACTTAAGTATTTATTTTTCTGACGACTTTTTACTTTTACTCCCTACATTTTAACACAAATATCTGTACTTTCTAGTTCTTACATTTTGAAAACAGGCTCGTTACTTTCGTTTTAATGCATTTGAGGTGAATTATCGATTATTTTTATCTTGCATAATGATGCATTTCATGCGCGCATGAAAATGTATATTCTGCTCATAATCCCATCAGTATTAAGTAACCCTTCATCTTAAACCTGTAAGGTTTGGTCCCTCTGGACCGTGTTAGTTTTACTGTAGAACTGGTAAACTGGGGGTTAAGTTGAGTATACATTTATGCTTGCAGTCCATTTAATGTCTATTAGCATTGCAATATATTTTATGGTATAACTGACCTTGTTGAGTTTGTAATTCATGCTGCTTTTACTATAATCATTTTGTGTGATTTGTTTAGGCCTATGTAGAGGCGAGGTCACCCATCTACAGTGTAAGAGCTTGTTTTTTCTGTCTACTTTGTTTTTGTTGTTGTTCACGCTGAATACATTCAGAATGGCAGTAATAGAAGTTGAAATAAAGTTCCTATTCCCTTGTTATTATTATGATATTTATATGATATTAATATGACGTGAGGTTCCGTTAGCTTTGCACAAAAACAGCCGATTTAAAAATTACTTTTTACTTTTTACTGTGAGTACTTTTCAGAGCCTGTACTTTTTTACTTTTACTTGAGTAAAAAGTTGAATCAGTACTACTTTTATCAAAGTATTTTTTTACACAAGTATCTGTACTTCTACTTAAGTACAGAATGTGTGTACTTTTGCCACCTCTGTGAACCACCAACCACTGTCTGCACACTGTGGTACATCTGACATAAAATGCGCCAGAATGAGTTGTTGATCGTAGCGTTGGGGGAGCCTTGTGCAACAGTAATTTAGCTAGCTAGAATGGAGACAGGAAATTCAGTTAAGTCACAAAATACAACGCCCTTTCGGAGAAGCTCAGTCAAATAAAACACACACACACACACACACACACACAAAAAGCTTAACCCTTTCTCAGACGCGGCCTTCATCAACCGCTGCCCAGCTCCACACATCCACACACACCTCGCCATCGGTGTCCCTTCGTCGTGAAAAGGCACTAAATTACGGTCTTATTTTAGTAACAGTGACAAAAAAAATGCCCAGCTCGCATCCTTCCAGGTGCTCAGACAGGGTAGGTGCGACAGGAGGCTTTACATCATGAAAACAGGCAGACAGAAACAAACGAAACACAGATGAACAGAATTACTCATTAACACAGGTGACAAACATCACACCGGGGGGCAGGATCATTAAAGTCTGGGTCTTGTCGAAGAGGAGAGGATCTCCGATGCTGGTCGTCTTAGAGACTAGGTTAGACTATGTAACTATGATAAATAAAAACACACGGGCTTGGAGGATTCAGCAAAATGGAGTTAGTTCATGAAGCAACTGCCTGTCAGCTGTATTCCTTTTATGCAGTTTCACACTTTCGCTGTGGACAACCTTGGCCCTTAGTGTTCCTGACTGTGTTCTTGTCGCTGTACTTTTCTTTGTCGTTTTGTTGGGCAAATTAGGCCTACAAGGTTTATGCATGACAGTTTTACTCTTAATTTTATAAAACATTAGGGGGTATCGGATTATCTCCAACATAGCCTATATTCCTTTTTTTAATTTCAATTCCAACCATGGTAATTAAGTAATATTTTTCGCCGGGTTGTCCACGTTTATAAAGCCTTTATGAACCAACACGGTAAGAACACAAGGGGGAAGGAAGTATCTAAGATGATCTTTTAGTAGTCCATCTTCTGAACATTGTAGTTCACCACCACGGCAGACCCACGTCCATAACACCCGCTGTCGTATAATGACGTAGCCTAGTGTAAGTGCAGTCGGATTCTCTCAGCACCGCGGTTGTCTTTTCCTAAGTCCTTATGAATTCTCCTTCACATCTTTCCTTGACCTCATGACGTTTTCCATAAAGGTAAAGGAAAAGTGGTTAGGAAAAGACATAGGATGTACACTTTCAACTATTTGACCGCAGCCTCTGACTCAGACAGATAGTTGACAGATAGTTGATTGGCTGAAATATGAAATGACGCTGTAGTAGGGCTAGCCCCACTTACCGTCAAATTTATGTGATCCACATTGAATAAACTATTCAATGCATTGTGAGAGATTCAGGCCACCTACTGCGGACACGAATTGAGATGGAGAACACAGTCTGAAGCAGGCAACAAGGCAGGGACCGACAAACTATTCATAAATAAATAAATCATAGCAGATAATTCTTTGAGAATTAATAATAACATAATTTGTTTGCACAGTTCCTTCTGGTGACACCAGGGGGAGCTATGCCCCACCTGCCCTTGATGACACGACATTTAACGATTAGCACACAACACAAGGTCATGTGTCGTGTGACGCGTGGGATTTGTGTATCTCCAGGGTCATTTGAATGGCAGCTCATTTTACAGTCAAAATGACTCAAGGGGTTGGAAACAAACAGACAACAACTGCGCTTCGGCTGTTAGGAGATTGATTAGCACATTCGTTATCTAATATTGCTTTGAATCTATGTTTTTATGTTTTTAGTCTATTGATACTTTTTTTACTTTTCACTTTTTACTTGATCCACCAATCAGCAACCTTAGAATGTCTCTAAATAAATAATTCAAATAAAGACGCCCTGTGTTTGCCATTCAACATCAGGCCCATTTTAACCTCCACATTATTCCTGTATAGCTGTGACACTTTGATCCAACATTAAGACCCAGAAAACGCATGATGAAAATCTGTCATGGCTTGTATTTGTTAAGAAAAGGCTCAATATGCATTTAAAGCGATGGAAGATAAACGACAACGCGAAATCAACAACATTAGAACAACCTACTTCATAGAACGGGTTATTAAAATGAATATAGATGAATAATGTTTTTACAATCTAAACATATTTGTCCTGTGGATCCAGGTGCAATGCTGGACTCTATAAATACCTTGATTGAAAACCTAGCCTTAAAGAGTTCTTACGCTGATCAGAGGCAGGCAAAGCCTCGCTTTCAACTTCATGCAAAAGGTTTCAAATAGTTTGACTGTCAAATGTGTTTCTCTCTTCTAAGAAGAAAAACAAGCATCCCTGATTTGAACCAGACGCCCCAGAGGAGAGGAGATGAGACCACTTTGAGATAAGGTAAAGCGCCTTTTTTTATTACCCTAGATGCACATAATAGACTTGATCAACTTAACAGAAGGATAACCAATGTCTATTTTTGCCCAAAAAAAGTGTATTTCCACTTCACAATTTATTGAGATTAACATATTGGTCTTGGTCTTTTAGATGAACGCACAACTTTACATGTTGTGCATATATCTAAAAACATAATTGATCTAAGGTAATTGATTGATTAATTGTTTGTTTGTTTGTTTGTTTGACTGCTTGGTTTACATTTAGCATTAAGTTGGGGCAATTCACTCCAGTACTATACTACACTATACTATATTTCCCATATACTATACTATATTTCCTATACTATGTTATATTATATTATACTATACAAGACTAGACTAGACTATACCACCAGTAGGAGACTGTGGTTGTACTGGGCAGCTCCCAGTGTCCACCAGTAGAAGACTGTGGTTGTACTGGGCAGCTCCCAGTGTCCACCAGTAGAAGACTGTGGTTGTACTGGGCAGTAGCATGCCTTCCCTTTAGTTTTCTATTCAAGCTAACAGCGGCATGCTAATGAACTTCACAGTAGAACCATCATATCCATCTACCTACCTACCTACCTACCTACCCACCTACCAGTGTCCAGAAGATGAATCTCAGCAGGGTCCTTGGTGAAGCTACGATGATCTTGCTAGCCCTCCTGCTGATCCTACCAACAGCTCATGCTCTGTTAGGTATGGTCAAACAACATTCAATCAAAACTTACCTGCCTTTGATCTTTACATACTGGAGGCTGACAACAACGTATTTCAGAAATAGTAGCTGGTTGATTTCTAATGATTAATCTATTTTTGGAAAAGCTAGTCAATGTTTGATTTAAAATGGCAAGAACCACTGGGAAACTGATTAATTTAATTTCTAACATTGTATGAACATTTTGTAGAAATTCAATAAAAAAGACACATGATGAGTATACCATGAGTTATATACCCTCTGCTCTTGAGAGCTGTCTAGTGGCACCCATCCTGAGTCAACTGCTATTGTTTATGCTCGTGGCGAGGTGCGCTCACGCTAAATGCTCTTAGGCAGAATCGGTTACAACAAAGTAATTTTGACAAATTATATTGATAACGGATGTTTTAGTGAAGCCAGGAGAGACGGTTACGATGGTTTGATTACCCGGACCGTTATGGTCCTTTAAAGCAGGTGTTTCAGCTGAACATTGTCTTCTCCACAGATCCATTGAATCTGAACAGCAGTGGCCTTGAGTTCATCGCAGCTTTTCCAGAAAACATTGCTCACTACCATCCCACCAAACCTGTTAACAAAATTGAACTCACTTCCTTGGACGACAATGCTGATGTCATAATGAAAACATTTGACCGCTCAGACGTTGTCCTTTTGTACGAGGCAACGTTGTCGAAAGGCGAGACAAAGATTGTGCAGATTTCCCGGGAGATTGAGCTGCGAAGACACCAAACCTCCAAGAATGCTCTCAAAATCAGCAGCACCAAGCCCATCATCGTCCGAGCCATCAACAGCAAAGACCAAAGCATCCAGACCTATCTGGTCAAAGCCAGTGACAATTTGGGCAAGTTGTACAAGATCCCACCAATACCCAGCAAGATAGCGGAGCAGTCGTTGAGCCCATCAGACGTACCCGAGGCAGCTCCGTTCACGGTCATCGTCATGAACACTGGTGCAGCGAACACAGTCCAATGGAACGGCCGTGAGGTTCCTCTTGCGCCCTTCGAACTGGCCCAGTTCTGGACATCGACGGTGGATGCGGCATATGTAGTAGAAGCATCGGAGCCCGTGTCGGTTCTCTTTGGTCATCCGTGTGCCACCATCTTCAACTGCACCTGTGGGATGCTGGTCACTCCTCTGGAACCAGTTAGCAACACCGACCTCAACTTCTTAATCCCACCCGATTTCACGACCGCTGGCAAAGATGAAGCCGTTCTGCTGGTAGCGGGCAAAGATAGCCCTCTGCCCTACGATCCGAACCACCCCACGGTGAAGTCCGTTGGCTCGGTGGTCTTCCACAGACCCGGCTTGCTGCTCAGCATCATGCCAAAAGAGGACTTCGCCACGTGTTTTCAAATCCACAATGACCCCATCTTTATGCCTATGAAAACATACGCCGTTGTTGTTGTCCGCAAGGATCACAAAGACTTGGTCCATCACGGGAGCGAACCCCTCAGTGATCCAGACTGGAACGTCATCATAACCACCGACTACGTCTCTACTTCCGTCATACTGTTGTCTGGTAAAAACGTCTTCTGGCACCCCAAGGCCATGATGGCCGTCTATCACATGAGATCCACCGAGACCCTGTTGTTTGGAAACCCAGCCCCTGTCATCAGCAAGTACACAAGTATGTATTGTACTGCAATGTTTTTAAAGCTTCTGGTTATTTCAGGTAGTACCAATTCTTTCATTTCCAAAGACAATTGATCAACACTTAATGTTGGACAATCTAATCTGATTTAATCTGTCTAATCTGTCAATCTAATTGAATCTAACCTAATGCAGCCCAGCCCAACCCTATTATATCTTATCAGATCACATCTAATCCAATTCAATCCAACCCAACTGTAGCAGATGCTCCTGCTACACGCCACCTAAGGGTCTTTGTTGGGCTCCTCCAATGACCAAGACACAGGTAGTTGTTGAATAAACCGGTTTATTGCAGCGTTGGAAAATGGTTTGCAGGCAGAGCAGGTGGTACAGTGCTGACATGTTATTGCTCCTCTCGAATGTGTGTGTGGTGGTGGCCGGTTTAAACTGTGGGCCTTGATTGGCCAATGCACCACAGGTGTGCAGCCTCACCCAGCAGCCCCAGAGTCTAATCAGTCTGATTCGGGCCAGGTGAGGCTGCTTAAACCAGCCACCACCAACACACACTCCACACCAACCTAATGTAATCTACTCTAATGCAATCTAATCTAATATAATCTAATCCAACCCAACCTAATCTAATCCAACCCAACCTAATATAATCCAACCCAACCCAACCTAATCTAATCTGATCTAATCCAACCCAATCTAATCTAATCTGATCGAATCCAACCCAACCTAATCTAATCTGATATCTCTGTCCATGGTGGACCAGACCTGCGGGGCTGCGTCCTGGTTCCTGAGGTGACGGACATGGGAGCTGCTGCGATGGGCTGGCTGGAGTCCATCCAGTACTGCCGGAAGCGGAACCTGGAGCTGGTCAGCATGGACGGCACCTCGCTGCGGTTCCTCGCCCCCAAGCTCCACGCCAAGAACGAGACGCTGAAGGAGGTGTGGATCGGCCTCCGTCGGAGCTCACTGACGGGAGACTGGTACTGGCTGAGCCAGGATGAGGTGGTGGACACTCACTGGGGGCAGGGAGAGCCCGGGGAACCGGAGGAGGGCCAGTGTGCCATGATGAGCTTGGACCCCGACAAAGACTTTGGCTGGAGGGACGAGAGATGCTGTACTGCAGCCGTGCCACTGTGTTATAAGCGCCCCATATTCCTCCCTTTTGCATAGACCACGCCTCATCTGGTAGACCACGCCAATCCAATAGACCACGCCCCATCTGATATGCCACGCCCATATGTGTGCTACATTCTTCCCAAATGCCGCCCTTGACCCTGACCCCGCCTTTAAAAAAATGCTTTCAGGCATTTTCAGACCCCTTCAATTCAGTTTCAATACCCCAGTTTCAACCAAACTTAATCAGCAGGTTACCGGGTAACCATATCAGCCAATCAGAGGTTATGCATGCAACAGCATGTGTTTAACCTAGAGGCTGAGTCATCTAACGCAAACCAATCTACAAGTGGTGTTGGGGTTTGGTTCTCCTTTAATGCCCCACTAGACCACACACCTACGCATGCTACGGCCTTTCTGAACCCTCTTTGATTAACCCCCCCCCCCCCCTACAGAACTAGGCCACACCCCTTGATGGCACAGCTAAACTAAGCCCCTCCCGTTTACTTTAGTCCCGCCCTGACAGCTGGTCAGGACATTTTTCAGTTGTGTAGAAGTTGATTGTAATATGTAGACAGTAGTTTACTGCTTGAATACTAACACACTAATACGAATTTGAACAGCTGTTCCTTTTTGTAACTCAGCTATATGATCTATCACATGCATAAAAACGTGCATGCGCACACACACACACACACATTTTATATATATATATATATATATATATAGAAATACATGTATTTGGTGCATGTGCTTGTAATGTTTTCATTAAACAGTGTGAAGTCTGCTTGTTGTGTTGTCTTTGTTTGTTTATTCCTAGTCGTCACTTGAACATGCAAACACTCACAACAAGGTAAAACAGGTAAGGTAAACACAACATCGATTGACAGGCAGACTTTCGCGAAATCTTGATTGATCCCAACTCCAAACACAATTCATTTAAGAAAATGGTGAAAACTGAATTTGAGTCATTTTCTTTTTCACTGAATTCAAGTCTTGTTCTGTCATCGTCAGTGTACACAGCAGGCAGGATTACAGCATGACATGACATCATCAGTGTACACAGCAGGCAGGATTACAGCATGACATGACATCATCAGTGTACACAGCAGGCAGGATTACAGCATGACATGACATCATCAGTGTACACAGCAGGCAGGATTACAGCATGACATGACATCATCAATCACATGACATTAAAAACTATGTCATTGTCAGTGTACACAGCAGGCAGGATTACAGCATGACATGACATCATCAGTGTACACAGCAGGCAGGATTACAGCATGACATGACATCATCGATCACATGACATTAAAAACTACCAGAGAAAGTTAAATAGAAAGGTTAAATAATGTCAAGCCCAGAATGGAGAGGTCGGGGGCTTGGGGGGCCGGTTCACCTTCACCTACAGCTGGGGCCAGACAGGGCCCTTCCCTGCACCACCCACACCCCCAACCCCCCTAGAAGCAGAGCCTTGGCCCCCAGGGACAGTGAGAGCAGGAGCAGTAAAGGGAGCGAGGATGCGCCAGGGCATGCCTCCCTCCTGGACGGCAGGAAGTAGAGGGTGGCCTGCTCTCGGCCCAGCGGGTTGGAGGCGATGCAGGTGTACCGCTGCCCAGGGTGGACGTCCGGAAGCTGGCTGACCGTGTGGTGCTGGGAGGGGGAGCCCTGGCCCGGTGGCCGGCCTACCTCCACCCCGTTCAGGAGTTGGTCCGAGGAGATCCACTGGATGTCTGGGAGCGGGGAACCCTCCACCTCACACAGGGCACTGAAACCTGACTCCTCGCAGCCCTCTACTGACAGAGACAGGATACGCGGCGGTGCTGGAAAAAATAAAGTCTGATTTAAATGTACAGTCGTGGGAATTACTTTGATAAGGAGGAACATGTGAGTAAGTGACCAAACATATTACACAGCCCCCCTCGCTCCTCCTACCTTCCACCCTGAGCCGGGTGCCCATCTTGTCTTCATAGCTGGCATGCTTGTGTCCAGGCACCTCTACGCGGCAGTAGTAGCGCCCGCAGTCCTGCAGGGTGGCGCTGTTGATGCGCAGGGAGAGGTCATGCTGCCGCGGGTTCCCCTCCAGCCGGTAGCGGGGGTCCTGGCGGGGTGCCGGTTCGCAGGCCTGGCTGCCCACGTGTGTGGTGCAGTGGTAGAGGAGGGTGGAGCCCTGGCGCCACTTCACCAGCAGGGAGGAGTGTGGGGTGTGGTTTGGGTGGCTGAAGAAGCAGGGCAGGACCACCGGGTAGCCCTCGATGGCCCGCACCTCCGGCTGCACCTTCATGGACCAGCTGTCGTCCCCTGAGCCCTGGGCTGGTGGGGGAGGGGCGTTGGACAGGGGTGAGGGTGACAGCGAGGAGTGTGGGACAGGGGTGAGGGTGATGGTGGGGTGGGGTGATTATCAGAAGGAATGCCTTGAGGACAGTGTAAGATTGATCTTCAGTGAGCAGTGAACCAAAAAGTGTTTTTGCTTTGTTTTAAACGTGGTAATATGTCTTATATGATCTTCAACATAGTAATACAGGCCTATGCCACTGTTACTAAAATAAGATTAATTCTAGAAAACCGGTGTAAAATCCGATGTTTTTGCCAGTCTCCGCCAACTGGTTTGTGAACGTTCTACTCTGCTCCGAACTCAAGTTGTGTTCTTTTCGCGGCGTCGAAGTTCCTTTTTCGAGGCACCTCAAGGTCACGACAACGGACGCTGGCGGGGAGGTGTGTGTGGATGTGTGGAGCTCCGTCTGGGAAGAGGTTGATGGCCGCGCCCAAGAGAGGCTTAAAGAGACGTTTCACCGGCACGTTTTTTTTATCTCATAGTGTGATCATAGTGTGATCATAGTGTGATCATAGTGTGATCATAGTGTCCCAAGCTGTCGAAATGTACCCAAAAACAAAAACAAAAACGCACAGAATAAACTACAGACGCGAGTTGTATAATATTGTCAATTTACCACAATTTGCTTTCGTATTTTATATTCCTCGACCTGTAGACTATGTGGATAACATCATGCCGTCTCATTGTTCCGGGCTTGGTTGTACAGGATATCGAGTTGCTAAAGTGGCTGCCATCACATTTCACATGTAACTATTGAGCATTGTAAAACTGTGGTTAGCTGTAATGGACCCCAACATAGGACATAAAAAGCCAGAGATGCAAACTCCTCACCTTTCGGTGAGGTTAGGGTTAGGGTTAGGGTTAGGGTTAGTTGCTCTGGAAGGGAAACTACTAAACTTTGATAGTGACATGGCTGTAACTGCATTTCAAACTGAAGTTATCCTGATGCTCTCTTTGTTCGCATAGAAGCAAGGGTCAAATCATTGTGACAAATATTAATGTGAAGAACCATGGCCCTGGCATGGAAGGATATAGTCAGATTCTCATATTTGTTCATAAACTGAAATAAATCCTGTAAACAGAACAAGATGTAGGCCTATGAGAGAGAGGTTGAGGCTCTAGTTTCTGGCTGAGGGGTAAGGTGGAGCATGTGTGTTTAAGTACAAGTACAACACAAAAATACTAAACCAAATACTGGACATGTTTAGTCGTAAAAAGTTTGAAACTCACCTCCCAGGATGGATGGCAGAAGTGTGAGGATGGTGGCAAGAAGACGAGAAGCGTCCATGTTGACAATGAGTGTGTGTGTGTGCGTGTGTGTGATTCAGTGTTGTCCTCTGGTTAATTCCTTCCATTTTCATATTTCCTCTTTCTGTTCTAAAATAGAATGAATGTTTCGAGGATGTAAACTGTGTTTCTGCTTTGATACACACAATACACACACACACACACACACACACACACACACACACACACACACACACACACACACACACACACACACACACACACACACACACACTCACCACACACACACACACCCACAGACCTATTTTTGATTTGTGAGTGATTTACAGCAGGGGGCGTCAAACAACACGTTAAAACGAGGGCTAAAAATAGAACAGACTTTTGGCTATTTAATTTTTCCTGTCTGTAAAAACTAACTTGTGTTGTGCTAAGTTGTGCTATAGGACTATATTTTAGTAGCCTACACGTAGGCCTATGGATAGGATATGGATAGGCCTAGGATGTAATCTAATATTATGACCGACGATTAAGATTGATCCTGATTCACAACTTTTTTATATTGGTGATCTGAATTGGGATTCGGTTTCTGACCGTGTCGAACCAGTTTCGAACAGACCTCTAACCAACGGCTCACACCGCCGCGGTTCATCTTCCACCAAGCGCCTGCGCTAGGCCTACCTGCGGTACACCGAGAACGGCTTTATATACACACACACACGCACACGCACACGCACACGCACACACACACACACACACACACACACACACACACACACACACACACACACACACACACACACACACACACACACACACACACACACGCCAGGACCGATTCGCTGTAGCATGAGTGATAGGCGGACAATGCTGG
>OOFB01016911.1:17481-38478 GCA_900323305.1 Trachyrincus murrayi | reverse complement strand
CCCCCCCCCGCCCCCTCCCGCAGCACCAGCAGGGGGGGGGCCCCCGGCTCGTCATTGTACACCCATCCTTCTCGATTTATGGGATGGAAAATGTGTGCGCTGGAGACAAACGGGGGAGGGGGGGGAGTGCAAGACGAGCCTTGTCTCCCGCCCCCTCCCCCCTCTGTGTCCACAACATCATTGAGTAAAGATGAATGTCGTTCTTCTCTCCACAACATGATGAATTACCGGTAAGGGAGGGTGGGGTTGTTCACGATGGATGGGTATGGACGCTTCAGGATTTGATTTGTGACAGTGGCAGGACAACAGAGAAGTCTCAAGTGATTGGCTGGAATGTTACACCCCGCCCACAAGGACAGGTGATGTAATAACGGATTGGTGACAAGACCTTTTCTACGTCGCCTTCACAGAATAAAACCCATTTAGAAAGGTGAAATAATGGTAGGTTGATGGATGGATTTAAAGTCAGTCTGAACAGAAAAATAAATTACATTTAAAACTCAATTGTGAAAGAGGGGAGAATAATTTTAAATAAAAAAGTAAGAGCACCATTACACTTTAGTTTACCACTAAACTAAAATGTAATGGTACAACTCTACACGGCAGCAAACTTGCATGTACTTAACAATCTCTGGTCAAGTAAAAAAAAAACTAGTTTGGTATGAGTTTCATATCCGTTAACATGCATCTGACATTTAACTCTCAAAAGCAAGAAAACGTGACTATAGCACGCACATGTGCAGATACCAGTTAAGAAAAAAATCACATTAAAAAGGGCCCCTATTTTACTACCAGGTGGGATGTTGATTAGCCGTTACAAGCCATTACAAGCCATGTCAAAATCGACCCTCTAGTGACATAAGTGGGAGTGTCCACTCAGATCTATGATGACAGATCAGCCTACCAGTTGGTACAGTCCACTGGGTAGGCTGGTAGACTGATCTGTCCATCATACATCTGGGTGGACTCTACCACGAGAGGGCAGATTTTGACACGGCTTGTAATGGCTAATCAACATCCCACCAGGTAGCGAAATAAGGGCCCTTTAAAGCATAATTAAAAACCCATGGCTCCTCCCCTACTTGGCCCACCAGTGCCCCCTACCTCTCGGATGCTGGCGTCACACACCCGGATGACGTTCAGGAAGGTGGGCATGACCTGTGGCAGGAACTGCACGCACTTGAGCCCCAGCGACTTGAAGATGAAGGTGACGGCCTGCACCACCATGGTGTGGTGGTTGGAGAGCGAGGGGTCCCTGAGGATGCGCATCAGGGTGACGATGGCCACGGCCGGGTAGAACTCGTCCAGGGGCAGGTTGCCCATGTTCACCAGCATCTCGCTGGTGCTGTAGTCCGCTGGGAGGAGACGGGGGGGGCTTTGGTTAATCCAGGAGGTCAGCTCAACCTTTTTTCACCCGCGAGTTGAGACCTCATTTTTTAAAGGAGAACTTTGCTGCTTTTCAACCTTACGCCTGCGGTTGTTTATCGATGCTCTCCGTGTCTCTGGGGCGCCGATGCTAAATCTTACCCCAACTCCGTCATTTGACGGAGTTGATGACGGAGTTGGGGTAAGATGACGCCGTCCAGCCGACAAAAGTAGCGGGGAGATCTGGGTGCAGGCAACATGGAGGAAAGATAAACATTGTTCATTTGCATATACTACGCAAATTGAAATGATACAAAGCCGGTTGAAAATTGAAGTTCCCCTTTAAGTCTTACAATTCTTCAATCTGTATGGACAATGTTCGTAAAATTGGCATACATTTTAACAATAAAATATGAAATATATATTTCATAAAAATCTATTATTTTTTCCAAAAGTCAGAGATCCCACGACCCCAAGTTTGAGAACGTCGGGGTTAATCCATCAGCTCCATCTCAATCAATTCCTCCTGGAGACCATGGCCTCTACTCTCACACAGAGAGAGAACATTAAACATTATTGACCGTATAAGCTAGCATATACGGTCAATAATGTTTCGGTAGCAACACTCCCAATAGCAACATGGAAGGAAAACATATATAAGAACCAAACAGCGAACACGTAAAAAGTAGTGCTTCTTTGTTATTGGTCAGCCATTGCTTCCAGATGGACTCGGTGAGGTAATGCAGTGAAGACAGAGACATACAGTCAGAGTCAGGTACACAACAAGGCTGGCTTTAGCATAGACTGGCACACATCAATTCAAAAGGAAACCCTTTCTCGCCGTCTTGGAAATAAACCAGCTGAATGTTTTAATCCTCACGCGTTCTTTATATTCATATCCTTTTCTGTTTTCTGTGAATGTGAAGCCTGTTTAAATCAAGGGTGTCTCGCCTGCCACATTCAGACATTTATGTGATTGTGTGCAACTAGTGTGTGTGTGTGTGTGTGTGATTTATAACAAAACTGTTGGTAATTCGATGCAAAATGAGGCTGTGTAATGAGCGATAAAAGTCACATCACTAAATGAGGAGCCCCTATCCACATTCAAAACACACACAGCATTTCCAAGCCAAACTGAATTTGAACTGGCCTTCATCCATCACAATATGATGATGATGATGGTGGTGGTGAGGAAGGCCCGTCTGTCTCGCTACGTGCGAGGGGAATTGGTTTTCATTACAGACATGTGGTTATGACATAAGTCTGGGTATTCCACGTTTCATTGGTCCAGAACAGGAGTACAGTTACCGCTCTGCGCTCCACTGACCTCTCATCATCCAACTGTCAGGGATTCTCTGGACTGGGTCAAAATAGATGGGTATGATGGATGAGCTCTGGGCTCTGTTGGCTGGCCTGGCAACTGTGCCATGATTAGACTGTTATCTGTGCAGTGGCCTTGGCCGAGCCAAGATGGACGCTGACAGGGAGACGGATGGGCCCATGACTCAGTCTTTATAGCCGATTAAGAGCCGTAAATGTGGCTAAAGGAGCACAGATGCACCAGTATGCAAAACGGTTCACCTTTGACAAACCCTGGAGGTACGCATGACTCTTGCTAGTCTTGGCGTCCAACACAGAGAACCAAGGGAGGGGTCCTTGGTATCCCAGCTCATTTAACACCACTTCCCAGCGACCTCTCCGGCTACACAGCTGCCGCGAGAGGACAGCAGTCCAGACACAGCAGTCTCTACTGGAACCCAAGACGCTAAACATAAGGAGCTATATGGCCGTCCTGTCCCATTACAGTTCATTGAAGCTCAGTACAAACTGCTAAACGCATTACCATAAATCCTGAATTAACATACCTTAAAAACACAACAATAGGAGACGGGGAGCTAACTTGACCATGACATGGTTGTGGGTGGAGCAGGCAACAGGAGAGTAGTCCTGTATGCATTGCTAGCACTTGGTTGCTAGGACCAGCATATGTTACTACTAGCACTAGGTTGTACCGTATGTAGCATTGGGTTGTACAGAGTATGCTATGCTAGCAGCATGTGGAATAGGTACTCTGTTGCTTGGGCTACTGCTAGGTCATTTTTCTAGGTCAGGCAGTCTCATTTGGTTTGAAGTACTGTGAATACAATGAACGTAACAGTAACCTTTACAATTTAAAAAGTTGTTTTTGGATCATTTTCATTCATTTTTGGAAGGTTTTCAGTCCAGCGTTGGCCACACTACACTGGCAGCCGTTAGCACAGAAGGTTTAACAAGAACCATGTTTCCATTTTCATCTCAGCACACTGTGTGAATATGACAAATAAAGTACATTTCAAGTTTAATAACATACATTTTAGTCAAGCCCTGAATGTCTCAATATTACTAATCCCGCGGTATATAAAGCTGTGAGGGGAAGGGGAGCGGGCTTCATCCAGACCTGTGGTTCCCAGGCCGATAGCCTTGTGCTGGGAAACTCATGACCATAGAGTTGGACATTGTTCACGCAAGTAGCTGCAGCAAAGCGATCCATCAAGCAGAAGTCAATTGTAGGACGACTCCACTTCCAATCGCTGGCCTCGGTCAGAGAACACATGACGGCTATCGAGGCGAGGCAATCCGTCTAAAGTGGCCCAGCAGTACCACCTATACATCCAGCGAGAAAAAAAACCCCAGAGTGTCACGTTTTCCCTCTCGACGGGCAGGACGGAGGTGGAAGTGCTTTGGTTGGGGGGGACATCAGTCACGACTGTGAGTCATCAAACTGTACGCGGCCAACGAGCCTCGGTTCTCGATCACAGAGGGCGTCTTTCTCCCCCTCTCATCCAGGGTACAGGGACGAGGTTTCGCTCCAACTACCGCTTTACTTTGGACAGATGCGTGAAATGTGCTCCGTGTGTCAGACAGGATCCAGAGTTACGGTCGGTGCTAAAGCGCTTTGGTTAGAAGCTGAGTAAGAGAGCGTTTCTGGCCAGAACCTGAGGGGGATCAGGCTGGTTCCTACCACTGGCCAGATACAGCACCTCAAGTAATTGAAGCCTGAAATTGTTTTTCGTGGGCGATTTTGAGAGTGCGAGTCAAAGCACTTGATGGAGTTTCATGCCTCTTTGTTTATTCACACATCCAGCACGGGTACAACACGTGCACCAAACGTACACTGCTGTGGACAGGGTTTATGCTTGAATATCAGAACAGAAACCTAAAGACGCCATTGATTCCTCAGACAAACTTGGGTTCAACTTCTTGTTGATAAATTGATATATATTTGTATGGGCTTTTTGTGCCTTTATGGACAGTACAGTGAGGACACACAGGCAAGTGGCTTGCAAGAGAGTGGGAGCATAGGACCGCTAACCTGAAGCGGCAGATGGTTTGTTACACAGAACCATCTGGGAAGTCGTCCTTTGAAACTGTTTGGAAAAGGGCAGGCACTTTCAAAAGATACTTGTCAGGTGATTGGATGAACCATCTGTCTATCATAGGCTAACTTTAACCAATCAGATCAACAAACCATATGACATAGTAGAGCGAAAACATCTCTTCCATGGAGAAAAGCCTTCAGTGTCATTCTTTGCTCTTTTTTCAATGAAGAAACACTCTCAAATTCAGATGCGATAGCAGCATCTACGCTAACCTCTTTAGGAGATGCCATTCTTTGTTTTGTTTTGGAACACCAAAAAACCACGCCCGTAGCTGCCACTAGTTCCTCATAGGACACTGATTGGTCAGATTGGCCACAAGCGGATAACTTGAAGCCTGGCAAGATGGATTCTCACATGAATGTGATCTTGCGAATCCAGCTGCCTCGCAAGGTAATAGTTGGGAATCGAACCTGGGTGTATGGCCTATGTGGTTGGTGCACTAGTGGGTTGAGCCAATGAGCGAGTCCCCAAAAAAAAAAAAAAAGTCTAACCCACAAAGAAGTACATGATTCTCTCAGACGGTTTTAGTAACAACCCGATGTGATATGTCCCTCTGATCTAGGATATAGGTTTCTCCTCTACACGTGTCCTTCAGGCTGGTTCATCTGTCGCCTGCATCATTCAGGAGTTCCGTGTAAAGCCAGCATAATAATAGGAGCAAGAAGGCCCAGGCGGCTGCTTATCAAAACCACATCCATCAGGCCCGAACGGGCTCTGGAGGAACTCTACACACGTTGCAGAGAAGGTGTGAATGAGGGACCACACAGCGAGAGTGAAAACAGTTCGGTGGTGATTTATGTTGTGCTCCCACCAGAGGAATCTACCCAGGCACGCTCTGGTTGCTGATGAATACGTTTCCATTATAAAAAGGCAGATTGAGCATTGACATTAGTTCTGACTTTCCCGCCTTTGGAGCAGGTCAGAGGTCAGGTATTCCTAGTTATGTTGGGGTGTCACAAGACACCCAGACAACAAAGAAAATGCCAATATAAGTTATATTTTCCTTCTACTAACATTTTTTGGTAACACACTGTCACTATGGTAACAAGAATGTCTTACCACCAGAGTGCTGACTGTAAACAGACCAAACTATCGCCGGGGTAACGAGGGTGTCTTACCACCAGAGTGCTGACTGTAAACAGACCAAACTATCACCGGGGTAACGAGGGTGTCTTACCACCAGAGTGCTGACTGTAAACAGACCAAACTATCGCCGCGGTAACGAGGGTGTCTTACCAGAGTCCTGGCTGGACTTGGACTCGGAGAGGCTGACTGCGGAGGCGTCGCGTGATTGGTCGATCATGCCGATGTTGACCTTGTGCTTGTAGGGGTCCAGAGCTCCCAGCAGGCCCAGCACGCGGATAGCCTGACACACAGTTTCACTTTCAGATTAAACACCACATGCTGGGGCACACTGGAACATACAGAGTACATACGAAATACAACACAAACATGAGTCACTAGCACCGGGAGTGAATACTAAATCAATCAGAGGGTGATTGATATTCTGCCATTAGGCTCCGTTTAAGAATTGGGATTTTATCTGGGCATCTGTCTAGGAAGAGAATGATCTATATGTCTGTATGTGAGAGAGAAAGAGAAAGAGAGAGAGAGACAGAGAGTCTCACACACCTCCCTGCGGATTCCCTGGTTCTGCTCGGTCTTCAGGAAGTTGAGCAGGACCTCCAGCAGGGAGGGGTACTTGCGGTAGGGCTCCACCACGTAGCCTGTACTGGCCACCTGCTGGCCCAGTGTCCACAGTGCCACCTGGTGGAGGGGTCAGGAACAACAGTCTGAATGAACACTGCCCTAGAGATAATGCTTTGCCTGGTTTGCAAAATATTCTGTGTTCTCAGCATCTTAATAAATGCATCCAATTCCAGAGGAAATAATGAGACAACATGATATAACAATACATATATAATAATAATAATAATACAATTATTTTATTTGGATGCCGCTTTTCAAAACACTATATCGACTAAAGTCAAACTATCATAAAAGTCAGGTTAAAAATATAATAAAATAATAAAATATAAGTCAGTTAAGGCACATTAAACCTTGAATAGGGACTAAAATGAAGCGTAATATTAAAATAACACTTGGGAGTGGATGCAGTGGATACATTAAAACTAATCCTGGCGGCAGCAGCTATAATATAATACAGCGAATGGGGCATTATTTGTACTCACCTGTCTCTTGGCCAGAGAGGAGGAGTCCTGCAGCATGTCCATGATGATGGGAAACAGCTCATCCATCCACTTCCTCATCTCCAGACCACTCACCTGGCAGCACAGGTGCATGCCAACCAATCAGAACAGGGGGATTTCAGTAGGGTAGGAGAAAACGCACACAACAAAACATATTTGTCCTGATTCTGTGATAATTTACCTTAATCTTTAATCCTAATTGGCAGCTCGGTGGCTAGCGCTGCTAGTGTGCTCAGTCACCAGATAATACATCTTGTAGTGACCCAGGTTCGATTCCCACCTGCGGTCCTATGCCACGTGTCACTCCCTTTCCACCCATTTCCTGCTAAATTCTTTCCTCCTAAATAATTATCCTCAATCTTGTTTAAATCCACAAATGCTGAAATTCCCTTTCATTCCTTTATTCAATAAAAAGTCCTAAAAGATCTACTTCCTGTCTTTCCCTTGTGCTTCCTGTGTGTGCTCTACCTCCTTCAGTACCGCCTCCACAGCCGGCTCAACCACCTGCTCTACGCGGGTGTCGCCTGCACTGCCTCTGCACTGGGGGGGTAGCCCGCTGCTCCTAACCCTGGCCTCCTCTCTGCTCTGCAGGGAGCAGTGAGACGCCGGCACCGGGCCTGGCTGGATGGCCTTCAAAGGCTCAAGGGTCAACAGGTAGACTTACTGCACTTGACACGATATAATAATGTATTGGTATTGTTAAGTGGTATAATCACTGAACTCATGCTCAAGAGATATATATTTGATATGGATATACTGTACATTATTATATGGATTACTTCAGATCGGCCAATAGCTACTTATCATCAGGGTGCCTCATTTACATTTGATCAGGTCATTAATGATCAGGTGTTGGGTATCTTGCTCAAAGATGGGCCAACTTTACTCTTCTTAAAAAGAATCGGTAGAGTCGGTAAAAATAAAAAGAATGTTGAATATTTAGCGTCTGGATCTCGTACCTGCGCCAGCTCTCCGATGGTGGCCAGCACACTGATGACCACGCCAGGGTTGGGGTCTGGATCCTTCAGCTTCAGGATCAGAGCCTACAACACAACCAGGGACCAGAGGGAAAGCTGGGGTCAAGGAGGCAACAGACAGCCCATAGCGGGTGGTGGGTGATGGACAATAGTAAATACTGAAAGGTAGGGGTGCAAGAAAAAAATAGATTCACGCAAGAATCTCAATTCTTTTCTTCATCCAGAATGGATTTTGAACCGGGAATCGTTTTGAATCGAGAATCCAATAATCGAAATCGAATCGAATCGTGAGATACCGAAAGATTCACACCCCTGGTGAAAGGTTCATTTTGACGGCAACACCCTTGATATTAAAAATGATATAATACTGAACATAGGGAGAGCATTTAGACAAACTATACAAATAAGTATTGAACAAATCATTCACCGCTACGTTACAATCAACCACAACATACGTTTAGTACTATTCAGTCATTTAGCTTTTTCAACAGTGATTTAATTCATTAATGAGCAGGTAGGGGTCAGAGGGCATCTTGCTCATGGATGCCTACAGGTAGACTGTGGACATCCTGCCTCCATGTATACAGTATATTAGACACATTTCACAGGCAATATCTAGCCCCAAATCCCTATGAATTAATATTAGCACAATGTGTCTCGACCAGCTGCGGCACTCAGCCAATAGGAAAGGAGAGGAGGAGTCACCTTGAGGATGGGCTCCATATATGGGCGTATGAGGCGGGGTGCGTTGGAGACCAAGTGACCCAGCATGCGGGCACTCTGCTCCTTGTTGCGGCCCACTCCGCTGTGCTCCAGCTCAGTCAGTATCTGGACCAAACAGACATCTTAAATCATACTTCTACACACACACGCTGAAGGGAAGGTTAACGCCAAAGTTGCTGGACCTGCGTGGTGTTTGGCTGCCCCCTAGGGGCCCCCCTGTGTGAAACCAGTCAGAAACAGAAAACCTTAACAAAATTACAAGTGCAAAATTGGAATATAAACCATGTCAAGGACTTCTTGAATACATTTAGTGTGAATATGAGCACTATATCGCTTCACATTAGATCTAACTTAAAAGTACACTCAAAAGTAGCACACGAACAATACGAAGGTAAACTACCCAGAACCGGAGAATACAGTCTTAGGACGGGTGTCCCACGTGGTTGAAACTGTTCCACAAGACTCTACTGTAGACATCTACTTGTAGACATTTTCTATTGTGGACATCTACTTGTAGACATCTTCTATTGTAGACATCTACACTAGAGTAGGGCTGCACAATTAATTGCATATTAATCGTAATCGTGATTTTGGCCTTGGCAATTAGCTAATCGTGAAAGGTTGCAATTAATGTATTAAAAAATGTATATCAAAATGATGAAAAACATCAATAAATTGTACGCCCGTTACATTCAAATCTAATTACAAACCATTACAACTTTATTATAAAAAAATTTAACACCGTAGGTGCCACAGAATATTAATTCAATTTAAATAATTAATATTATAATCTGTTACTCGCATTGAATGATCCCAATCACAATTTTTAATTTTAGTCATAATCGTGAGTAGTGTGGAACAGGGGGGATCGGCCCGATTGCCCCCCCTCACCACTAGATCACCCACCTGGATGAGCATCTTGCGGAGGAAGGGCATGACGAAGGCGGGGTTCATGCTGCTGAGGCGTCCGATGGTGCAGATGGCCAGCTCCCGGATCTCAAACACCTCGTCGTTCAGCGCCACAAAGAGCGCCTGCAGGTTCTCCGCCTGCGCCAGGTGGGCGTCGAAGCGCTCGTCCAGGGAGGCCAGCACGCAGTAGCGGATGTCCGGGTCTGGGGCAGGAGGAGGAGGAGGAGGAGGAGGAGGAGGAGAGGAGGATGGTTTTCACACCAAGGTATCCTGCATCCAGAGATCACTTGCAAAAGGTTTGCACGTCCCCCAGCTTAACGTGCAGACAGCTCCGACTCCAGATGTTTATTTTCTGTATATATTATTATTTTCTCAGAATGTACTATAGTCTATACATACACCACGCTAATGAGATCACTTTTTGCTTTGCGTTACCTGGGTCGGTGATGCCCACCACCAGCAGCTTGCTGAGCACGTCGGCCACCACCTGGACGGCGGTCTGGCTGACCACGTGGCCGCTGATCAGGTGCACGGACGGGCTGAGCAGGCGCGAGCAGGTCCGTGCCGCCTCCATGCGGACCTCCTTGTGCTCGCTGTTCAGGAAGTGGTCGGCACAGTGGCGCACAAACTGGGTGAGGGAGTGTCCTGATTGGTTGGGAGGCAGGGGGGAAAGGGAGGGAGGGAGGGAAGGGGAGGAGAGAAGGAAGGGGGAGAGAAAAGGGAGAGAGGGAGAGAGAGCACGGAGAGTAATGGGAGAGGGAGAGTGAGAAAGAGGGAGAGAGAAAGAGAGAGAGGGAACAAACAAGATAAAATACATTTTGTTGAGTTGAGACCCAACGTAAGCACCGTGTAAAACCAAATCCCAAGCCAAACATTTCTAGAAATCCCCAAAAATCCTCCGGTGCCACGGGTCTCACCCTCGAACTCGAAGCTGCCCAGGGTGCGCAGGGCCAGGGTGATGCTCCCCACGTCGCTGGCCTCTGGGATGTTGGTGAGGCTGGGGGAGGACAGCTGGTGGGCCAGGCCCTTGGGCATGCCGGGGTGGCGGAGGGGCTTGTGCATCAGCACCAGGGAGAGCATCTTCAGCAGCCCGTCCTGGATGTCCTTCTTCAGCTGGGGGATCTGCCGGCTCAGGTCGTACAGCACGGCCGTGAGTGCCGGGCTGGGGGTCGGGGAGATGGCTTTAGAGTGACTGGCGTCTATGAGGGCATACTGTATAATATACAGTATGCCCTCATAGACTCCACTCTGTGTTGCATCATGGGAAATACAGTTTATACATTATATAAACTGTATTTCCCATGATGCAACACAGATCCATAATTTCTTTAAATGTTAAACCAACAACATCTAGCTATGGTGTAGAGGTCATGACTCAAACCAGAGAGAGTGTTCGGGGTCGAGTCTGCAGGGGGTCCTTGAGGTCTCTTACCTGAGTCCCACAGCCAGCATGGGCTCCAGCAGCTCCTTGATGTCTGGCTGGATGCTGGGGCCCAGGGCCCGGGACAGCATGCTGATGCAGGTGAACACCGTGGCGTCCACCTGCATGGTCTTCTGCCTCCTGGGAGAACACACGACCATGAGACGACCATGAGACGACCATGACTCAACCATCACGTAAGGTAAAAAGTAAAGTAACTGCAGCCCTGCCTATTGCATATATATTTTTATTATTATTATTTTCTTACTTGTGAGCAAAGTCCTTGGGCGGCAGCGCAGCCTTGATGATCTCCAGGATCCTGGAGAGGTAGGGCTGGATCTCCACCCTGATGGCCACCACCAGGAGGCCCAGGGCCTGGAAGGCTGCCGTCCGCTCCTTCTCCTTCTTCAGGCAGCTCAGCAGGTAGCCCATAGTGTCCGGCAGGTACTGGTCTGAGATTCAATTCAAACATTTATTTTAAACGGTCCTAGTCTTTAAAAGAAAAGCCTGAGAGGGAGTTAATGAGCAAGGTGGCTGGCTGAAAGGGTATGTCCCTGTGTAGGTGTTTGGCTAGAAGCAATCCACCGGTAATTGTGATAGGCTAGAAGGGATCTACCTGGGCTGGGGATTGGCTGGTGGAATCTACCTGTGAAGGTGATTGGCTGCAGGGGATTCTACCTGTGCAGTTGATTGGATGGAATGGATCTACCTGTAAATGTTATTGGCCTGAATTAATCTACCTGTGCGGGTGTATGGCTGGAGGTAATCTACCTGTGAAGGTGTTTGACTAGAAGGTATCTCCATGTGAATGCGATTGGCTGACAGGAATGTACCTGTGAAGGTGATTGGCTGGAAGGCGGCGAGGCGGGGCAGCAGGTTCAGTATGGTCATCTGGATCAGAGGGTTCTTAGTGGTCCGATACTTCAGCACCCAGCGACACACCTGACACATAACACAACAGAGAGGGAAGACACATTGAGAGGTCATCACCCCATACATTTACTGTTCACTTAAACGAATAGAAGACAGTTTCTCCAGAAAACGTATTACAGTATAACTAAGCTGTAATGAATGCCAGAAAGTACAGTTTTCTTGACCTAGTGTTGCCTTGTTTGTGATGCCTGTAAACACAACCAGCTGCTACCCAAAACAGAGCAGGAACATCACCTCAGGCGCCCTGGGTAGAGTAGACCCGCTGGCATACCAGCACAAACACGTACACGCACAACCGTGTTCTGGTTGATGACTTCACCGTTTCAGTTGTGAAGTCCTACACAGTCCGCCTTCCGAACCGAAACTCATCCGAGACTCGCTCGGCAACCGGACCGGCGCGCCCCCGCGGCGTGGTAGCCCTACCTGGTCGAAGCGCTCCTCCATCAGCTCGCGGCAGTAGCGGCTCTCCACCAGAGAGTTCTTGGCGACGGTGGGCGTGGCGCCGAAGCTGAGGAAGCCCTGCGGCGAGCTGTACCCCAGCAGGCCCAGCAGCGCGTTGGTCTGCTGGGGCTGCACCGACTGGAAGCTGGTGAAGGGCGTGATGTGGCGCGGCTTGGTGCCGAAGCCCGTCAGCTCCTTGCAGTACTTGTCGTGGACCAGCTGCTGCTGGGTGATCTCCTCCATCTCCTCACGCATGCGCTGCCGTAGAGAGGAGGGAGGGGGTCATGGTGGGGCTTCACCTGTTCTGCGATATGGGCTACAGTATCAGTAAGAATCATGTCGCTTCTTAGCATTACAGATAGCTTGACACTTGAACAGGTAGACTGTGGGGACTTTGAGGTTTGACCCCAGAACCTTTAGAGGACTAGACCTCAGAGGCGGGGGCTTCAGAGGACTAGACCTCAGAGGCGGTCTCACCTCTCCCTCCATGCTGCTGATGCGGACCAGCTCGTTGAGGATGAGCAGGGCTCCGTGGACCCGGTCTTCTCGGTTCATCCCCTTCTCTTTGGCCAACGTCTCGTCGAAGCCCTTCTCCGCTTCCTCAAACGTTTGCTGTTCAAACACAACAGGAAGTTTAACTCGACTGTTGGCTAATAACTCCCACTGATGGTGCTATGAAAAACGCTTTATATTAAAAACAAATCTCATGAAAACAAAATGAATACACCCAACAGGTTCCAGCAGGTGGGTGACAACATTTCAACCAATAGGAACGCTGTTTAAAGTTAGCAGTAGGTACTCCCACTATCTCCCATCAACTCAGGACACGGGAGACACTTCACAACCGGCCGGCCCTCACCTTGTACCACTGGGGCTTCTGCATCTCCTTGGTCTCCCGCTGGGTGGTGAGGATGAGGCAGGCGCGCAGGGCCGACACGGCCCCCTCCCGGATGGCCTGCTTGGGGTCCCACACGGCGTAGAAGATGTTGTCGAAGAAGGGCTGCACCTGCTGGAAGAAGAAGGTGGGCGCGCTCACCGCTAGCTCCCGCAGCACCAGCACCTGGGGGGGGGACCAAGGGAGAGACAGGGGGTCAAGCTGTGGTCCTGGTGATATAACCAAGCACATTCACATGAATAACACAATCTCTTTAGCCCAGAACCAAGATGCTGAACGCCTACCTGATCTGTAATGACATGCATGTGGATTTACTGCAAACATGTCATTTCCCATTACAGTAGACAACATAAATGTTGAGTGTGTGTTGTTGGTGGCTGGTTTAAGCAGCCTCACCTGATCTGAGTCAGACTCTGGGGCTGCTGGGTGAGGCTGCACACCTGTGGGGCCAATCAAGGCCCACAGGTTAAACCAGCCACCAGCACACACACTCAGGAGGAGCGCTAGCATGTCAGCACGTACCACCTGCTCAAACTCTACAATAAACCGGTTTAATCATCATCTGCCTGTGTCCTGCTCCTAGTAAGCCATTGTAGATGGCATGTGGCAGGGGAGACTGCAATAATAAACAACAGCAGTAAGGTAACTCTGCCAATGAGAGCAGTCTCAGGGCACCATGTCATCAGCATCGATGTGTGTACTTTGTTATAGCACAATTATATATATATAATGTATGTGTAATGTAAATCTAAACGCAGACGAGGAGCTCCACTCACGGCGGCATGGCGTCTGCCCTCGTTGCGGTCTGCTCCGAGCCACTCCAGCGCCCGCTTCACCTCGAACTCCACGTACTCCGCCGTGAAGGTGTCCCCCGCCATGGACAGGTGGCCCATGGCCTTGGACGCCATCTCCATGACGACGGGGTCGCTGGAGGGCAGCAGGTTACGCAGGTAGTTGGCGAAGCGGCTGATCCTGGTGGCATTGCCTCCCTCCACGCCGATGAGACTCACTGTCGAATGTATTATTTGTATTCTTCAATTATTATTCCGCGAATATTCATCAGATTTTCCGTGATGTCACAGGTCTCAACTTTATCCAAAGGGAACTTTAAGTGTTGCAGCAATTCACATAAATGACATAAAATGGCATCCTGAGCCAGAACCCTACCTGCTCCTTAATGACATGCATCTAAAAAACAAATCATGCAAACCATGCAGTGCATTTGAAGGGAAGACCAAAGGCGGAACAAAGACTTACCGATGGCGAGAATCCCTCCTTTCTTCTCGTTCACATCCGAGCTGGACACCAGCTCGAAGATGTGGTGGTTCAACTCATCGTAGAAGGTAGTGGCTTCGTCCTGGCTCAGCTGAGTATGGATCACACACACACAAACACAGGAAACATTCAGCATTAGTGTTGCAACGTAGCACCGGTGGGCGACACCTGTCAGAGATGCGAACAGGGACCCTCTGTGCTTGAGGAACAGCACGTAGCGTGGATGATGTGTTCTTCACCTCTCGGAGCTCCGTGGTCACGTAATGCTGCAGGTCCTTTGCAGACTTGGCTCTGGTGTCCTCACTGCGACTCTTGAGCCCGCTGACGAACTGCTGCAGCACCGTGGCCGTGCCCGACATGACCACCATGTCCACAGCCTGCAGAAGTAACCCAAGCTCTTATATTCACTCACACACACACATACACGTGGTGGTGGTGGTGGTGACGTGGGTGTAGCACTATGTAGCGGTGTCGCTAAGACCTCCACAATGCAATAAAGTGCAACTAAACTCCAACTAAAGCGTTAAAATGACCTCGCAACTCCGGCTAACTGTTTACTGTCAACGGGTCAAGCTAGCGAGGCTGCTAAAAACATGTCAACGCTGAGCAGAGAGCAGGTGTGATTAAATACGACTCTGGTGTCTCTGTTCATTGTATATGATGTATGTGAACAAAGTGCACGGAGTCCAGCCGTGTGCGACCCCCCCCCAGGCTGGCGTCTCAGGTGAGGTGTCTCAGGTGAGGCTAGCGGTAAGCTAACGCTAGCCTGCGGTTGTGCTCGTCAAGTACAGTATCAATGTACCTGCCGTTGAATCACTTACGTGTTCAACTTAGTGTATATTTGTCAATCTCTGCAGGCAGGCTGTCATCGTACAGCGCCCTTCGTGTCGTCCAGGGTCCGACTGAGGACTCGCTAGCGCGGCTAGCTGTTGTTGTGCTCGGGGTCCGGACGCACGGTGTGCTCACGGAGCTCCGGCTGCGCAGCCCTGCGCATGTTCTCTGGTGGATAAGATAGCGCAACGGTGACACTTTTAACAACCACGCTATGATTTTTAAGTTTAGAATTAACAATTTTCGAATGGCTGAGAAACACTACTGAGAAACATTATTAGCAATACATTTACATTGCTTTTCATGATAAAAAACGATGATATTGCAATGCACCCGAATCAATTAGAATCATAGGCTGTTTGAGACATGAAAAACCCAATGGAAACAAAAAGTAGAATACCTTTTAAAAGGTATTAAAAAAAGTGTTTATTCAACAAACTGTTGAATAAAGACAACCGTCTTTTCTAACTTCACCTCGGTTCTCAGGACTCAGCACACCCCTGAGCTTGGAGTGCCCTCTGAAGGAAGATACAGACAGACAGAACAAATCTGCAGCGTCGTGATCCTTTGTGCCACAAGAGGGAGACATAGCCGAGGGAAACGGCCACGGTTTGATGGAGAGCTTTGTTTTTTTGCGGGTGTCCGTTAAAATATAACATTGGTTGCGAATACACACTGAAATTGAGTCTGGCTGTGTAATTACAGCTCTTCAACTTCGACATTTGCAGCCATGCAAACAGCGATTAGAGTCCTCCTGTGTCGAGGAATCAGGTGTTTAAATGTCAGAACAATTTTTCTGCGTTCTGTCATTATAATCACCCTTTCTATGACTATTTCCCCCATCATTAGCCATAATCATGCTTAAACAAAGGTTTCATCACACGCAGGCTTGAACAGACGCAGGCTTGAACAGACGCAGGCTTTTACTGACTGAAATAATGCAATGATCACAGTCCTGTTCTCATTTTCCCGTCCTTGAAAATAGTCCTTAAAGTAGGGCAAAGTTGCAATCGAGTTTTTGGTCTCATGCTGTACGTTGCTAACTAAAGAACAGTCCTTCATCAGTAGCATTGCTTAAGCCTTTAGTGCCACTGATGTCGTAATGCATTAGGCGTACTGTTCACTGTCCAGTCTCATTTGGCATCCACAAAACATCTCCGTCATTCCAAACAACCAAGAGCATTAACCTTAACACTGAGTGATGTGTTTGAATTACTAAAGGTCATCTTCTACTTTTGCGCATATAAAGAGGGTGGGTGAACTCAGTGTGAAAGCACTTTTCTTTAGGCAATGTCTACTCTCAGAATCAGCAAATACATCAACGGTAACACTTTTGGTTTGCAATCCAATGATAAGACTTTGATTTGGCCGACTGTGACTGCAGCTGAACCTGGCTTTCTCTTTCAAGTAGCTCCCAGAGTCTGGGAAAATCCCTTTATCTGCATTCATGCCTAATGGCATGCATTGCATCCTTATCTCGCTACAGGCAGCGCGAGAATACAGATAACCTGAACGTGAACCCAAGATGTAGCAAAGAAGTAACGAAACGACAAGCATTCCAACACTTTTTGTTCGAATAAAAAATTCCCCCCAAAAAAGCCAACCCAAAAAAATGTCGTGCTTTATGGGCGTATGTCTAATGATGCAGTCGAAACGTCTCCAAGACACTTCATATGGAGGATACACTGCTGTATCCTTGGTCCCCAAGACGATTCAGCTGCCTCTAAGCTGCCTGTATTGGAACAGAGGATACAATAGCGATTGAGTGTGAGCGGACTCGCTCTAGAAGTGTTGGAACACACCCTGAAGGTTGGCAACAGAATAAAGTATTGAAGGGAATACTTTTTTTCATTCAAGCAAATCCATGTATAGCCTGCAAATACACACTAGTCTGCAGAATGGTGGAGCGCAGAGAACACTTTGTGGTTTTCAGTCTCTATGAACTGAGACATACCTGACCCAGGTGTTTTCCGGACCCCGCCCACCTCCCACCTGGAAGCCCGGGCCCATCCCTCGGCCAGGTAGGGGCTTAGTCGGCCGTCCTCGGTCTTCTGTAGTGTCTTTGTGCCATCGCTGAGTGTAGCGCTACTCCCTCACTGGGCCTAATGTGAGGCGTACCACTTTGATGCTATTGTGGACGTGTGCTCCAGCATGTATGAACAGGCCTGCTGTGTTTGTTTGTGAACAGATCTACACGTTTAACTGCCACATGTAATGCACACATGAGATGCACCCTTCGTCTGGAAATATATTTTATGTGTGTGGGTTTGTCTGCATGTCTGTCTGCCTGCCTGTCTGCCTGCCTGCCTGTCTGTGTGAGTGTCTGCATGTCTGTGTTTGTATGTGTGTTTGCATGTGTGTTTGAGTGTGTATGTGTGAATGTGCGTGTCCATGTAGTACTGTGTTTTGCGTGTGCACGGTCTGTGTGCACGGGCAGCGTGAGGTGGTTTCTGCGGGGAGCGGTCCAGCTGTATACTCAGCATGAGGGCAGGAGTGCGTACAGAGACGGGTTAAATTAGAGAGAACAGGGGTGAGAAGGTAAACACTGTGTTGGGGTACTGGGAGGGGTCACTCTGTTGATAATACACCCCATCTCTCCCCCATCTCTCCCCCCATCTCTCTGTCCTGGAACCCCCCACTGGCACACTAGGCATCTCTCTCTCTCTCTCTCTCTCTCTCTCTCTCTCTCTCTCTCTCTCTCTTTCTTTCTTTCTTTTTTTATGTTAATTCCTATCATTATCTCTCTTTCTCTTCCGTCTGTTTCTCTCACTCTCAAATTTTCAATGAAATGATTCAAAAAAGACGTACTGGCATGCTGTCAACGTTTTACTGGCATGAAAAGACATGACGACTACTGCCAAAACAAACGTATACACATGTGGTAACACAACATCATCATTATCATTCAGGTACACAATAAATAATATATAATCTCACACACACGCACACGCACGCACGCACACACTCTCTTGTGTCTCTGTCTCTTGTCTCTCTATCATGCTTATCCTCTCTCTCTCTCTCTCTCTCTCTCTCTCTTTCTCTGATAGACAGCCTTACTGTCCTGACATGCCACGCAGGCTTGCTCCGCTAGTGACAGGCAGGATGTTGGGTGCTCTTTGTCACTTTCATCGTCTTCGTCGCTGTCAGCGCTTACCTCACCTCCAGGCTTTCCAGCACTTTCCACTGAATTCCTCCCGCTCGCCCAACCAATGAGGTTCTGTCTCTTCACTCAGTGATCCTCTGCTAAATGTTTCCCCTACGACACGTCCTGCCACGATGTTGGAGAGAGAGATGGAACGAGAGAGAGGCAAAGAGAGAAAGTGAGAGTGAGAAAGTGAGAAAGGAAGAAGATGGTGTATCAGCCGGAAGGCGTCTCTTCCCCGCCTGCTCCTTAATGACGTGTATCTGCATTGTAAGCTGTGAGCTTTAAGCTTTGGGTAAAAGGCTGCTACTGCTAAATTAACTGCTTAAGACGGAAAAGCAATAGAAAGAGAGAGAGAAAACGAGAGAGGTGGACCCCACTCCTCCGTCAACCCCATCACCTCTCCTCCATCAACCCCATACATCACCTCCCAAACCTGGTCCACTCCTCCGTCAACCCCATACATCACCTCCCAAACCTGATCCACTCCTCCATCCATCAATTCAACCATCCTCATAAACACGCCCATCCCTCCCTCCTCCTCCTCTCCCACATTCCCTCGTCTGTCAACATTCACTCCCGTAACCGCCCTCCTCCCCCCACCCTCCCCTCATCCCCCCACCATGCATCCGTCACATCGCTCTATCCCTCCATCCACCAGACACCTGAGATTCAACCAGCAACTCTCTGGTTCCCAGATGACCTGCTCTACATCCTGATCTACTGCCACTACTCTACTGTAGAGTACTGTGCAGTACTCTACTCTGCCCTGCTCTACTTTGCTTTACTCTGCTGTACTCTACTCCGTTCTACTTTACTCTAATTACTACTCAGATGTGACGACTGCTATTCATACTACTAACCACATTTCTTCTTCTCATTTCTACGTAGAGTACTACTACTTAGACTACTACTACTAATGTACGCGTGACAGAGACATGTCCTCGTGTGTTTCACTGTCTCTGAAACGTCGGCCGGTCTCAACACTATGAATGTGTCTGCTGTGTACAGCTGAACCGCCGTGACTCTGTGGGTCTTCCGGCCGGGTGTCTTCACCCAGAGCCGGTGTCCGGGTGCAGGGTGGGCCGAGGGCTCCGGGCTAATCAGCTGAAGAGCTCTCTTGAGGATGAGGAAAGTCTGCTGAGGAGGAAGAGGAGGAAGTGATGATGGTGCACCCTAGCCTCCTAGTCTCCTGACACAGGACTTGGCCGTCAGACCAACCACAGAGAGATCAAAATACACACGTCTGTGCACAAAGAAATGCACACACACATCGCACTCACAATCACACACACACACACACACACACACACTCACAATCACACACACACAATCACACACACACACACACACACACACACACACACACACACACACACACACACACACACACACACACACACACACACACACACACACACACAGAGGCTGTTGCCTTGCCTTGGGCTGTTGCCTTCCTTCCTATTATGGGATGTATGTATCCGACTGGTTGTGTAACATGGAGTAGTGGGGCTAAACCCAGCTTATGGAGATGAGGGTCCACTCTGACCCCAACTCCTCCTACACATCACCACCATGTGACCTCGGACGCCCACCTTTTAAAAGAGCTTAAAAACAGGTGACTTTGTATTGCCGGATAGCGGTTACTCATCATTTCTAAAACTGCACACTCTGCACATCGGAGTGAAAATGGGCCCGTTCCAAACGCGATCGATGCGACCCAGCAAGAGCCGAGATGATGGTCCGCATTAACGTGCACGTGTCTCGCAGCCCAGACAGACGCACACTGGGGAGAGAGGAAGATGATGAATGGATATACACCGATGGGTGACATTCTGCTGGAGTGGATCTCATTTCAGTTGAGCTCTCAGTTTGATGTTGGTAGTGTAGACCCGGTCTGGTCTTGGATATGATCATGGGATGGGATGGGACGGTTTGAGATGGGATCGTTTGGTCTGGTCTGGTCAGAACCTGGTCTGGATTGGTCTGATCTGAGTTGGTCTAGTCTGGTCTGAGCTGGTCTAGTTTGGTCTGGTCTGGTGTAGTTTGGTCTGGTCTGGGCTAGTCTGGTCTGGGATGGTCTGGGTCTGGGTCTGGTCTGTTCTAGTCTACTCTGGTCTCGTCTAGCCTAATCTAGTCTGTGCTGGTCTACTCTGTGCTGGTCTACTCTGGTCTGGTCTAGTCTTGTCTAGTCTGTGCAGGTCTGGTCTGCTTTAGTTGGATCTGGTCTGGTCTGGGCTGGGGTGAGTCAGGACGTTCTCAGAGGACTCATTGCCTAATGGACCTGAGGAAGCGTGTGCCAGGAACGCTTGTTGGGAGTAAATGAATGGCCGGCATTAAAACAAAATGTCCGCCTGTAAATCCTGCCCACTCAGCATAAACGAGACAGAGGCGGGGGGGTGGGGGGGGGGGGGGGGGGGGGGGTTTTAGGGGGGGGGGGGCATTGGGGTGTGTGTG
>OOFB01016911.1:0-11010 GCA_900323305.1 Trachyrincus murrayi | reverse complement strand
GGGGGGGGGGGGGGGGGGGGGGGGGGGGGGGGGGGGGGGGGGGGGGGGGGGGGGGGGGGGGGGGGGGGGGGGGAGACGCAGAGAAGTGCAGCGCATTCCTCCAGAGGGATCCTTCCCCTTCCTTGTCTCCCAGCCGCCGGCAGCAGCAGCAGCAGCAGATGCAGCGAATTTGGCTGAAAGAAGAGAGAGAGAGAGATTGTTAGTTTGCTGGGAAGTTACATCGGCGCTGTAGAGACGGTGTTTGGAGGTGTTTGGAGGTGTTTGTTCTCCGTGGTCCCGGCAGGAGCGTTTTCTATTCCACCAACTTTTTTGTCGGTTCCTTAGCGCCACTTCTCTCGCGGTGCGATGGGTCCGCAGCGGAGACGCGTGTGCGTCTGGTGGTGGGCGACGCTTCTCCTCGCGGCTCTCTGTCAGCGGTGCCGTGGAAGTTGCCCAGAACAAGATCTGGAGAAAAGGGAAGAGGAGGCTAAGATAGTTCTGACCGGCACCGTGGAGGAGATCATGAACATGGACCCGGTGCACAACACGTACTCCTGCAAGGTAGGTCACCCAACCCGCTGGAGCGAAATTATCTCCAAAACCCTGCAAACCCCCCTGTGTACTAGATATACGCCAGACATTTGAGGTTTTTCCGATAACTTATAGGACAAATATGATGTTTCAACAGTCTGGTGATGTTCAGATGGAGACCATCTAACATTTCTTCTTCCCGGCATTCGGAGATAACGCGTCCGCAACTTGTCTGAAAGTTGTTTCCAGGAACACATTCATTTGTAGCGAGTCGGTAGTTTTCATCCATAAAGAGGATGTGGGGACTTTTCTTTCCTCCTGTAGTTGCCAATTATATAGCTACAAGAGCTGCCTGCAGAGTATGTAATCATCACAAGCATGTTATGGCAACAGACTCGCCGTCCATCATCCATCCATCATCCATCATCCATCTAGCCATGCTGAGAGGAACCACCTTGCATGGTAATAGACCAGCAGAACGGCTTCCCAGCGCCTTAAGACGGGCAGATAAAACGCACTGATTGCATATTACCATATTATTTGCTCTATTAGGATTTCCACTGTTCTCATTTCATCTGAGGAGGACACCAGCCAGGACAGGTTCCTTGATGTTGAGATGTTAATTCGTGCTTAGACTGTAATTGAGGCATTGTCTACGTTCTGGTAGGCCTATACCGTTGTTTAGTCAATACAATTCAGCGTTATCTTGCTGTTATAAACCTTATGTTGTTTCAGATGCTCCTCTCAGTCAGTCTCGTTGTGTGTAGTTTACACAGACCGCCATATTTGCTTCAGCAAAAACCCATTTTCATACATGCAAATTCACTGGAACGAGGCCAGACTTCAGCCAGGTGGCAGACATTACAAAATAAAATGTCATAAAACGTGCAGTATAAGTACTAGTACTGGTATTCACTAACAGACACGTTTCTTTAGCAAGTACTAGCACTAGTATTCACTAACAGACAAGTTTCTTTAGCAGTGTCGAAGTACGAGTATGTTTAATAAAAAGAAAGTCTGAACTGAGAAGTGTGGAGTCCTGACCTGACTGTGTCTCCCGGGTCCAGGTGCGGGTGTGGCGTTACCTTAAAGGGAAGGCCGTCGTCAACGGCGACATCCTGCTAGACGGCGGCAACAAGGTGATGATCGGCGGCTTCGGAGACCCGGGGATCTGCGACAACCAGGTCGCCACGGGCGACACGCGCATATTCTTCCTGAACCTGGCGGCCAAGCTCCTGTGGCCGGCGCACAAGAGCGAGCTGATGCTGAACTCCAGCCTGATGAGGATTACCCTGCGCAACCTGGAGGACGTGGAGCACTGCGTGGAAAGTAGGCGCACTTTATGTTCAGTGTTTGTGTTCAGTTTGTTCTCCCAAGAACACACAAGTGGCACGAGGTCCAATGGGTTTTGATTTTATTTCAGTTGGCATGACGTGTGGAGCGAGAACAAACTTCTGTTTGTCTTCGGGTCCTTTGGGTCTGAGCTGTGTGCATAGTGTTATACAGACCACCATACTCACAGCCATCAAGCAGGGTGGGACTCTGGCCTTGGTGAATAGGTGTATCCTAGACACTAATCCCTAATCCTACAAGTTCATTCCGAGACAGTTACGGGAAAAGATAAGTGATAACCCACCGTGACAGGAAAAGAAAACACTGTGTTGTTGTAGCACGGCTGAACCAACAACACGAGCGCGGTCTGTTTATGCGAGTTCCCAGATGTGTTTTAATGCACCACATACGAGTCCACGCACCACGCAGCGGTCCCAGCGGCTTTAGGCGTTAGCGCATTAGGCTAAGTGGCAGGAATTTCTTTCATCAGCGGTTGGTGAAATGACACAGCCCGAGGCAGGCCGTCGAGAGAGTCCGGGCTTCCCAGCACTCTGTGAAACTCAGACACCTGAGTCATTTTTAAGGAGCCTTGTTGCCATGGTGAAGCCCCAGCCCTCCTCCCCCAGGTGAGGCCCGGTGGGTAGGGTGGGTGAGACCCGATCTGCTGAACGCCCCGTGGGGCCCTGTGGTTGAACTCGACAGGCCCATGACCTTTGCACTTAGCGCTTTTACGAAGTCAGACAGCAAGCTTCTAAAGGGCCTCTTACTGCTTGCTTATCGGTTTACAAGGGGACAAAGTATCCCGTTGGTATTTATTTATTTACTATTACAGGTGACACCCATTACCTGCTGTTTTGTCGCCGTGCTTTGCGTTGCGGCGAGGGAAGCATTTGGTCGTGTAATTCTAATGTTATCTCAGCTACGCAGCAAGACAGGCGTGGAATTGGACGGTGAACGATCAGACTTGTCTGTGCCTGAGTGCTCATCAGCTTCAAAATAGTTTCGCCAGATAGAAATCTCGAAGAGTTATCTATCTTAGCCGTCATTTTTCTACCCCTCGAGTGTGACAACACTAAATCACGGTCCATGAATCTTCTCTGCCCTTTTAATTTATGTATTTATTCATTTTGTCCGAATAGAAACTCATTCGCAGTGTAGTATCAGGAGAGCCATGCAAAAGTATACAAAATCTCAATGATACATGATGATGACGTGACGATATTTGCTCTTGCTGGTTGTGGTTATGCAGTGTTCACTGTCATCTATGTTCTACTGCCTGGCTGCTGCAGGATAGTGTAGCAGTGGCTAGGGTGTTCCAGCCCCAGCTGAAAGGTACGGTGTTCGATCCCCAATGTCCGCAATCTACCAATGTGTCCCGCATGTCCAATGTCTACCTGCCGGCATCATTGAGTAAGATGCCAAACCCTACTTGCTCCTGAACGTGTCTGTATTCACTCTTAAGTCGCTTTGGATAAATGACGAAAAGGCATTGGTAAGAAAAATATATATAAAGGTTCTCCACTTAGCTCCTGGAAACAGCAGGTGGAACGGCTGCAGTCACGCAGCAAATCACCTCGCTGACGGCCTGCTGTGGCTAGCCAGAGGTTTATGTCATTTATTCGGTCTATTTATTTAGTCATGTTAGTTCAGCAGCGATGTGCTCAGCGACCTGAGCGTACGCGTCTTCGGACGAAGGTGAAACACCTGCAAGGGAACATATGTTAGCAGGGTGGAACCCCGCACAGAACGGCCTGTTAGGGGATTCAAACCCAGGACCTGTTCGCCTGGAGGCACCCGAGCCAGCCAGCCTACGTTTGTTCAGGCACCTTCTCGATGAGGCCAGCTTGTTTGTGGTGGTTAGGAGAATTTGGCAGACACACATAAAGCTGTTTGTCTGTCCGGCCACTGTCCAAACACTGCAAACCTTTTCTTCCTAAACCTTTTGAATTCTTCTTTTTTTCTTTAAATTCCTGTCCTGGAGAGGATAGTTTCTTGGCACCGGTAATGTTTTCTTGGATGAAGGGGGATAGGGGTGCTTGTGTTTCAGGAGGGTTTAATTCACATAGCTGGATGGCTGGAACCGGCTAATGCTGTTTATTAAAATGTATAAGATCGACTGAGCTGTTGCATTGAAAGAGAATATAGAGACAGAAACCCAACAGATTTCCCGGTGATAGAAAACCTGAGTAGCCCAATGAAACGGTATCAGTAACAGTATCCACTGCGGCCCAATAAATATAGACTGTATATATATTTAGTTACACAGTTACAATGCAGAATCATTTCTGGAATATCTCGCAAAACCTCCTGTGTACCCTAGTGTACTCTGTTTTAGTGCTTTAGTACTTAGCTCATAAAGACTGCATTCGTCGGACGCTTTTGCAATTCTGCACTGACCCATGAATAGTGGCCTACAGCTTGTACTGAGTTTAAGCTTGAGATGAAACCAGTGCGACTGTGAGCTTAGGTTGTTTTTGTTCATTCTCATGTGTTTGGGGGAGTGAGTGACGAGGGGTCTTGCCCACATTTCTTTGGCAGACCTCAATCCAGGCGTGGAGAATGTTGAACCTGTGGCTCCCTCCAACACTAGGGTTGCCTTTTTAATGAAGAGATTCTGTGTGCTGGGTCCCACGCTCTCCACGAACGCACGCCAGCGGAGACACTCGCTGCGCGGAGAAGACTGTACTCCGGGATGTCGACGAGACAAGACCGGACCTGTCGCGGAGCTGTACTCTGTGCCCTTCTCTGCTTTCCAGCGCTGCTCTGACATCCTTGATAGGTGGGATAGACTCAGGAATGCCTGGCAGCGTGCGAGGTGGGGAGGCGCACTGTCGACAGAGGAATCAGAAGAAAGGCTTTGTGTGAGGCTGTGAGCTCTCTCTCTCTCTCTCTCTCTTTCTCTCTCTCTCTCTCTCTCTCTCTCTCTCTCTCTCGCTCTCTCTCTTGCTCTCTCGCTCTCACACACACACACACCGGTGGAGGCTGAGGAGGGGAGGGTAGGAGGGTGATAAGATGAATGATGGAGGAAGAAGAGATGGGGAGAGTGGGGGGAAAGAGCGAGAAGGGGAGGAGGAGAAGCGAGGCGAAGGAATGCTTTGTGAAGGTGTGGACGCCGAACGGCGAGGAGGATGTTGTGTTTGTCATGGCGTGCTCCCAGAGTGCGACCGGAGACCTGATGCAGGCTCTCTGTGTCGCATTACAAGCGCCGTTACGCTAGACAGGGTTACCGGCCGTACCTGGTTCCCGGACAGACGCGGGCACCGCCATTCAAAAGAGAATAGAATGGTATGATGAAGACTCGGGTTAACGGTGTGTTAAAGTTAAGTTAACATATAATTAGCAGTTGTGGAGTGAAGGGTCATATCGGCCTTGTTTTAGATATGAGATTTAAAAAAAAGCTAAACATTGTTACTGTCCAAGGATTTTTAAAACAATAAACCAAGCGAGCGTGCTGCTTTGACTTGAACACACACTCTCATCTGCCTAAGAGAGCCCCTTCTCCATAGCAAGTGTTTACTAGATGCCTTCAAACACCCTGCTGCTGGCAAGCTCTTCAAACCCCCCTCCGACCATGTTTACTACAGAGCACCAGGAACCTGCTCCCCTGTAGCAGGTTATCTCTGTTTCCTAATGCCTTATCTCTGTTTCCTAATGCCTTATCTCTGTTTCCTAATGCCTTATCTCTGTTTACGGGGCGCCCCTCAAGCGTCAAACCGTCCGTGGCTGAATTAAGAGCAGACAAAGGCCAGGGCCCTTCTGTGGAGAGTGTTTTGTGTCTGGCGGTTTATTTCATTGCACCTTGCGTTGGCTGATAAGGTGGAAAAAGCTCTTCGGTGCTTTATCTGCTTTTCCTTTGTCCCGTCTTGCAGTCACCATTGGAGCCAAATGGCTCTGCATTCAGCGGTGTGGTGTCCTGAACTGTTGGATAATGTGTCAAAATCAACCCCAGCCATTTGCTGCAGGTTGTTGCAAACACAATGAAGTCTGCGTTTCTGTAAAAAGAAATGGACAGTGAGGAGGGTGGTGGAGGGAAGGGGTGGTGGTTTTGTTTTTCAGTGCACATTGCCTGAGGTCCCACACATTTTACAAAGAACGGGATTAGAAACAGGCTGCTCTGTTTTGTCACCTTGTTCCACTACTGTTAATGAGAAGGGAGTAGGCAGGGTTAAGGGCAGGGCCGTGAAGAGCAACCAGGTTCCAGACAGAGAGCAGTTACTTGTGCATTCTGGGAGATATTATCCAGCGTTCTCTGTGTCTCAGTGCCCCCGTGTCTCAACTAGACACAGTGCAGTCATTCCTTCAAGTACAGTCATTCCTTCAAGTACAGTCATTCCTTCAAGGCCGGTCCGGAGATCTGCAACAAAGGGTCATTTCATCTGCTGCCTTTCCAGTAGTCTTTTTTTAACCACCGTCGTTTTAGGGGAGGGGACAGATGACTAAGCTAATCGTCAGGGTAGCGCTTTGCCACAGCCCTGGACTCTGGTTACTGTTACAAACGCTCTGCTTCCAATAGAAATCCCCAGCCTTAATTTGGTCCAGCGATTTAAGCACTTTTTGCACACAGTGTGTGCCCTGGCATGTACTGGTGTGCTGCGGCCATGATACCATCGTCATGGGACGTTAATGAGCTGTTCTGTGCCGTAAAACACGCCACTAGCTCTTTGTTGGCTGTTAACCCGGCAGACAGGAGGCCCAGGAATTGGTGTTGGCGAGCTAAGCCAAAAGAGAGTGTGATGAGGGTCCTGCTTAGCTAGCAGGTGGTCCCGGTTAATGATGGGTGACTAGAGACCCCCAGTGGAATGCTCCAGGGGTGGGTGGGGATGTGAAACTGACTGTTTAGGATCCCAGCTCCAGCCCTCCCTGTCCCTTATCCCTCCACTCGTTCCCGCCGTTGATGGACCTCCACCTCCCCTGCTCCATGCACCTCCACCCCACGATCCACAATCCACATACACCTCCATCTCCACCCTTCACCGATGGGGTGAAACGCTCCACTGAACATGCTCTGCAGTTTCCCTCCTCTCTCTGCTGTTTGCGTAAGGAGGAGGCTCCTGAAGATCTTGGAATGTTCTGCACTTCTTACCTGGGGGCCTCCTGTTGCTTCTCTTGTTCTGGAACATTCTCTTGTTCCAGAACATTCTCTTGTTCTAGAATCCGAGGAGGCAACAACGAGAGGTTGCTGGTGCGTTCAAGGCGCTTATAAAGCGCAGATGAATACCAGTTATTTTTCTTGTCATAAGCTAACATATAATTCACAGTTTTGGATGAAAGGTCATATCCTGGTGTGTAGCCGTCCTTGTTTTGGAGATAAAAAAGCAAAACATTGTTACTGTATAAGGCTTTTTAAAATAAATAAACCAAAGTTTGTCCGTTTTTTTTTTTTTTGAGACTGCCAAGGACTGTTTTGTCTCAAGTGTGACATCTTTGTTAGAGGTACTCACCGTCTCAAAGATTAGGAGATGAACAGTTAGTTGGTAGCCAGCGCTTTCGGGCCCAGCTTTTGTTCTGAATATCCGATTCCCACACCTGCTCCTCTTTCCCTTAGTGAAGTATTTAGACAAGCAAGGACATCGCCGGCCCAAAACCAAGCCGTGAGATTACCCGTAAGCAATTCCCCACATTCCCGTATTCAAATATCTGGCCAGTGTGTGTGAGATCCATAAAGGTGGAATGAAGGGCGTTGAGTGGTGGAGGTGGTGGTGGTGGTGTGGTGGTGGTGGTGGTGGTGGTGGTGGTGGTGTGTGGGAACCCTCTTGGTTCCACCCAGGTGACTGGGTTGCGATCGGGCTCCGATCTGGACTCTTTATCATTCTACATCTGCACAAGAAGCCCTTTGTCTCCGGGGAGACGAAGATCTAAAGGGACTGGCTGGAAGGGGGTTGGATTTTTCCCAGGATACTTTTATGGATTATAATTTTAGCGTGTGTGTGTGTGTGTGTGTGCACGCACACGCTTTGTGGATTATTCTTTCAATGGCTAGATCTTTAGTGAAGGTGTGTACCCTATGGTAAATCATTGATGCTTTGAAGTGGACGGATCTGGATTAAGAAACGCGGCCCTGCTGACTTGAGTCCGTCGCGGGTTTTGATGAAAGCCACGACGCAGACGGAGAGGAAAATAAAACGCCCGCGGTCTCCCGAGTTGTTGCACATTTTTGTTTTTAATTAAAATTGGGGGAGGGGGGGAGGAGCCTGCTTGTCATAGCGAAGTACTGGAAAATGAAAAAGCCTTGAAAGATGAAAATGAGCAGGAGGAGGAGGAGCGGACCACCTCCGGCCTCCTGTGGGCCGACGGCCGTATCACTGATGGGAAACGCAGATCGATTCTGTGACACCTGATACACAACACACCGATGCTCACATGTGGTGACGCGCCAGTCACTGTGTTTGACTTTGGCACGACTCCAGATGTATACGATGACATAGACCTAACCTAGACTAAGGGCAAAGATTGGCTACTTTTTGGAGACTGCCAAGGATTGTTCTGTCCCTAGAATAACCAAGCCTGTCCAAAGATATGACTCAGAGCCATATCTTGCTGTGTCTTAAACGAAAGCCGTTACACATGGCTGTGACCTGTCTTACTTTGGCCTGTGTGGAAGCACTTAATAGCAGTTCAACCTCCACAGCACACGTCGTAGTATGCTAATAATACGTAAAAAAAGAACAAATCAACATCTAAACATTTACTACTTTGAATTTACACCTCGTAAATTCAGTCTGTCACACTAGGTTTCTGTCATATATTCTGAGAAATGAATTAGGTTGAACCAAATACGTGACACCCTCCTATAGAATACAATACTATCTGTTTATTAATATTGTATTGGTGACGTCAGCCGGCACGAATGTAGAGCTCTATGACGTACATCCTTTAGGTCTTCGAAAACTCTTCAGGCTTTGAGTCAACTCGAAGAAGATTGTGTGTTTCTCAGGGAAGGTCTTTCAGGTCTTGGCCACAGATGTACAGTGACCCGTTAAAAATGCATCCTTGGATCCCAGACACGAAGAGAGTCTAGGGCAGGGATCTGTCCCACCACCCCTTGTGTCTGAAGACCTGGATCCCTGACAGGAACCCCCAGCTCCATGGCAGTGTTTCCAAGGGCCGGACAGCTGTTGTGGCCAGTGTGGATACTCCCTGTCCACACGCCAACAACATCAGGGCTGAGGAGCTTCTAGTGGGACACAGGGATCGCAGCAGGCTTAATGTAATTTGTATTTAGGTCAGTTGGCCTGGCACTCCTCTGGAGGTGGTGCTCACATGAATGGAAAATTACAGCCAGGACGGGCATGGGAAAGTCTGGGGAAGCCGTGAAAATAGATTCTGTCTGACTCAACTGAAATGGGTTGTGAGTTGCTCTTTAAACATGTTAGAAATAGTTGCAGTTAAAGGAACCGTTGGGTTTATGTTCGAGTAGGATCGCATTGTGAGTAGATAAGAAGTAACCGTAACCAGTTACTTCCAAAGCCGGTTTTAAGATCAGCTGTCTTGTGAAAGGGTGGATGGACTTGGCACTCTAAGTAAACATTTGCTTACACTATTTATGACCACGGAATGGGAGATGGCAGCTGATGTTGAGGGATTGTCTTCTGAATGTTTCCCTCTTTGGCCATTCATCAGTTGGGTGACTGCTACATTTCTACACCCGAGACACACAGAGGATGCCCAACAGGAGAAGGAACTCAACTCAGTCGTTCCATTGAGACCAAAGTTCAGCAGGTCAAGTTAAGGAATTTACAGCGCCTTCTCTTTCACCCATCGTTTACCCAATTAACAAGACCTCGTCAACACAAGTACCCCCCCAGCCCACCCCCCAAGCTACCATTTGATTTAGAGCAGATGCCAAAGAGAAATGCTATGGTCATTACATATGGAAATCACCCCATCTCCCCCCCAAGACACCAACACCAACACACACACACCAAGACAATCCCCAGGCAAGGTGGTTTGAGAGCAGGAAGAATCCAATTCATTTGTAGAGGGGGGTGGATCACATCCTATTAGCTCAGCAACCCCCCGACTGGATGTGACCCATAGGTGCACTGACCCTGCACTGGTAAATAATTTAAACGCATCCCGCTGGGCCGGCTTCCTGTAGCCTGGTGTTATGCACCTGCCACATACAATGTAGCTATACGCATAGCAATCAGACTGGCTAGGGAACCATGCTACTAGCCACTGTTAGCACCAGGGAATGATGCTAGGGATCCATGCTACTAGCCGCTGTTAGCACCAGGTAATGATGCTGGGGAACCATGCTGCTAGCCGCTGTTAGCACCAGGGAATTATGCTACTAATCTGTTAGCAACAGATGCTACTAGCCTGGGCGGGTTTTCAGATGTCTGATCTTCTGATTCAACCGACACAGACTGATTGAATGGAAATTGTGGCAAATGTTGTTTCTGTTGTCTGGCGTGTTTAGATGAGCTAGCTGCTCTCAGACATCCGTCTTAACCTTTGTGTCACAGTCACAGGTGCAGAAGCAAGGTGCATTCAGCAAAGATACCCTCTTTTAACATTACAATATGGTGTTCCTGCTGTGCACACACACACACACACACACACACACACACACACACACACACACACACACACACACACACACACACACACACAGACACACACACAGACACACTTACAGGATGTGGTGGAGACTGTCTGGTTGGGGGGTCTGGGATAACAAACAGATAGATGCCCCCCCCCCTCCAACTCAACCAACAAACCCCATCCTCCCCCATTCTCTCCTCCCTTCCCTGACTCATCATCTCCCTCACAGTTTAATGTATCTATGGGTGTTTTTCCATGCATCTTTTGATCTTCTTCATCCATCTTCATACTCTTGTTTCAATCTACCCCCTCTCACCCTCACCCTCTTCCTCTCTCTCACCCTCACCCTCTTCCTCTCTCTCACCCTCACCCTCTTCCTCTCTCTCACCCTCACCCTCTTCCTCTCTCTCTCTCTCTCTCTCTCTCTCTCTCTCTCTCTCTCTCTCTCTCTCTCTCTCTCTCTCTCTCTCTCTCTCTCTCTCTCTCTCTCTCTCTCTCTCTCTCTCTCTCTCTCTCTCTCTCTCTCTCTCTCTCTCTCTCTCTCTCTCTCTCTCTCTCTCTCTCTCTCTCTCTCTCTCTCTCTCTCCCCCTGACACCAGACACATTGTGCTTCCAGGGGTA
>OOFB01016908.1:3586-20265 GCA_900323305.1 Trachyrincus murrayi | reverse complement strand
TACCTAACCCTATATCTAACCCTAACCCTATATCTAACCCCATATCTAACCCTAACCCTATATCTAACCCTAACCATAACCCTATATCTAACCCCAAATCTAACCCTAACCCCATATCTAACCCTAACAATAACACTATATCTAACCCTAACCCTATATCTAACCCAATATCTAACCCTATATCTAACCGAACCCTAACCCTATATCTAACCCTATACTTAACCCTAACCCTATATCTAACCCTATATCTAGCATACCGTGTACTAAAGCTTTAGCTGAAACCCTCACTTTTGTTGTTGTTGTTGTCATCATGACACTCCAATTCAATTCAATTCAATTAAAATACCTTGACTTTAGGTTACAGTGCATCAAGACATGTCAGACAACATACAACAAACATACAACACGGCTGCTTACTTCCTGAAGTCGGCCAGCAGCTTCAACACGTCGTCGTTGGACAGCTTGTTGCTGTCCTGGCGGTACAGGGCGGAGAAGCGTGCACTTTTATCCAGCGTCCCAGACGCGTCTTTAAACAGAGGCCTGGGGGAGAGAGGGAGGGAGAGAGGGAGGGAGGGAGGGAGAGAGGGAGAGAGGTCGTCAGCCAGAGTCTCTACATCTGACTGTTCTAACCCTCTGATCATTACACATTGTGTAACCCTAACCAAATTCTAACCAAATTGCAAATTTGCTCATTCTGGCAAGCTTACATTTAAGTGTGTGTGTGTGTGGGTGTGTGTGCATGTAGCTGTTAGCACTGTTGTCTTGCCCCACAATGTCTTGCCTCTACAAATTTGAACCCAATAGGGTATTAAAATTCATATTAAACCAATAGTGTGCGGGTTGAATACCTTGCTGCCCAGGCAAAAGGCATCCTGTAATGACCCAGCCGGTTGCACGCCCACTTGGCATTTTTCAGAACCTTCTGTGCCACCTAGTGGAGAGAGAGAGAGAGAGAGAGAGAGAGAGAGAGAGAGAGAGAGAGAGCAAGAGACAAAAGCTTCACCCAACAGGAAACAGGCAGCTTTCAGCTTCCTGCTAAGCAATTGGCTGCCATGTTGAAACAAAAAAGTTCTGAGTCCTGAGAAGAGACTTGTCTTGAGCACACAGAGAAACATTCTTGGGCCGACCAAGACAAAGAGACTCTCCGCAAATCCCACAGATCAGTATCGAAATACTGACTTATGTTGCTGCCCACCGAAGCCCCTAGAGGGGCACGACCCTGTCTGTACTGCCAAGGCCAACATTTGTATTGGGTGTGTGTGTGTGTGTGTGTGTGTGTGTGTGTGTGTGTGTGTGTATGCTCCACCTTGGTGGAATCTGAACTCTTCATGTAGGGCTCAGCACAGTGGGTAATGCCTCCCTGCAGGATCTTCTCCACCCTTGCCACCAGGAAGATGTCCGGGTGTGGGCACGTTACCGAGAACACCCCCTGTGGAGAGAGAACATGTTCCAGTTAGAAGAAGTCAAACGTCAAATACCCATTCCCTCGACTGTGAGTCAGTATCAGGATGGCGGGGGGTGGTTAGAGACCCGTTACCGCTCAGGATTGTGAAAACACTTTTCGGTGAGGATTGCGAAAACCCAGCATCTCCCTGGTGTGTTAGCGTGTCCCATGAGAACATTGCTGAAAACGAGCTGAAGAAATGGGTGTTACAAACACTCATAGTGAGAAAGTTGGGCTTGTGCTTCACTTATGATTTTTCGTCATTCATTGGAAAGAGTTACCGAACTTGTATGCTAGTATTCAGATTGAACTCATTTTATTAAGATGGAATTATTTTACAATTGTTCATAACCAATATTAAAACAACAAAAGGGACACATTTTTGACAGGGTTAAGCATCCCTGCATCCCTTCAAAGTACCCCTAGGGGTCCGTGTGCCCCTAGGGGTCCGTGTACCCCCGTTCCCCCAAGGAAGGAACAGAAGAAGAGCGAAACAAAGAAGAAGAAGAAGAAGAAAGTCAAGAGAGGAACAAAATGGTGGTGGTTAGTCAACAGTTGTTAAAGCAGCAACTGTCAACACAGCAGACAAGCTTAATCTCTCGCTAAAACGTTTACAACTCTAATGTTTATGACTCGCTAAACATCGTCATTGTGTGGAGGGGATCAGTCGGGGCTTAGCAGAAGCTGATCTGTTAGGGTGCTGGGGGGGTGGGATGGTGCACCCCACCCACCTAGACTTCAGTGTCTCTGGGATAGGGCGGGGGTGTGGGGTGGGCTGTGTGTACCCCTCAAGTCATTATGAGTGTACCTGTCTCGGATACTGCATGGCTGCCTCTGGAACACCGTGGACCGATCGCTGACCCCCGTGGAGCGTGTCCCCGCCCCCATTTATGTAATGGCTGCCGGTATTGGGCAGCATGCCCCTGACGGACGGATGATTGAGGTCGACATTGAAGTCTGAGGAGATCTTCCTGCAGTTCTGGATGTCAAACAGTGACAGGGTGACGTAGAATGGTTCCACCTGAGGAAGGAACGGAACAAGAGCGAAGAGCGGCTAAGCAACCGAACAGCAACTAACATGAAACCTCCTCGGGACAGGCGCTAGACAACTTGAACAACATTGAGCTCCGGACTAATAACCATGGCAACCTCATCTCTTGGCACGAAACATGAAGATAGGATGCCACACAGCTACTAGGTCAGACCATTACTTCCCCCCCCCCCTTGCTAAGCTAATTAGCTAGAGAGGATATTGGACATGATGCACGGCTCACGGATCGCCGCCGTTACAACAAAAACAGACCGATAAACAAACGTCGCTTACATTGGTCGTCGGCCCTTCCTCGTTCTCGGCCACGCAGCTTTGCAGATTGAACGAGAGGTCGTTGCAGTTCACCAGAATACGCTTGCCGAACTTCTCCTCAAACTGTTTTATGTCTGGCTCAATCCCTGAGAAATCCAGCTTCTGTTGAGAGGGAGGAGAAAGAACGAGAAGGAAGCGGTTTCAGATTGATGATAAACGTCTTCCTCTGCACTTCGCATTTCCTTTACCTGAGTGTCGGGGTCCAGGGTGGTTAACAGATTAACTTTACCTGAGTGTCGGCGTCCAGGGTGGTTAACAGATTGACTTTACCTGAGTGTCGGGGTCCAGGGTGAACAGCTTGAGTCTGGTTTCATTTCTCAGCCGAGACTCGATATCCCGCGCGCTCTGAGGACAGCAGGGATATTTCACTTCAGTTTGCTTTCCAGCCCAACATTTCTTTCCTTCACTTTCAACAGGTTTAAGGATCACCGGGACAGTTCTCTTCATTTTGTGAAATAAGGTATTGTATTTTACGAGCTGACAGAAGCGGGGGCCAGACGGGACCAGTGGTGAAACAGAAGGTTATTCCAGTAGAAACTACAGTTCAGCGCAGTGCAACACATCACGGTTACACGGTAGCAGGTTTCCAGACAGACCCTGTCCTGTCTCTCACCGCCTTGACAGGATATCATTTTCTGCCCGTATGAATTTCATATAAAGCCGAAGAAATTATGACGTGCCAAATAGATTTTGGGGGGAATATGTTACATTTTTAGTACATTTAAAAATAATGTGGTAATAACCACTAGTGTGTTTAGTCTTATGATTTATGTATTAAAACGTGCTACCCCTGATAAAGGTGCACATGCGTCTATGTGCCATTACTAAAAGCTTTTTAGTTCAAAGTACATAATATTCATAATGATTATTGTTTGTGAGACCCACCTGGAAGCTGTCCATACTCCCAGAGGAGCTGTCTGACTTCCCCATCTCATCGTCTACAGACAAAACAAAGAAGAAGAAGAAGAAGCAAGTCAAGAGAGGAACAAAATGGTGGTGGTTAGTCAACAGTTGTTAAAGCAACAACTGTCAACACAGCAGACAAGCTTAATCTCTCGCTAAAACGTTTACATCTCTCCACCGTTTATGTCATTGTGTGGAGGGGATCAGTCGGGGCTCAGCAGAAGCTGAGCTGTTAGGGTGCTGGGCGGGTAGGATGGTGCACCCCACCCACCTAGAATGTGGGTTGTGTGAGGAGGGGGCTTGGTTGAACCCATTCGTCTTCCACAACGTGATTAATAAAGAGCGCAGGAGCTACAGCGATTAGCAGGGCTGTCTTCGCGTGAAGCCGGCCTCCTCCTCCGGGAGGCCTTCCGTGACGAGACAGGAGGTAAGTGTTACAAAGAAGCCTGGGTGGTCTAGCTAGACAGGGATGGAAAGTGAAGTCTCAACGGGTGGATCAAGGTGTGGATGAACGGTTCCGAATTAGACGCGTAAACAAGCAAAGCTATTTATCCTGCTGCCACGGTTTTATTATGCGTCTGTGTTTAATGTTGGTTTAGGACGTGCCGGTAACTCTTCGATCACCAAAATAAACTCGGATCTCCCTGTGGAGTGTCTCTGAAACACAACTGTTATGTGAACGATAAAGTAGAGGAGCATAATGACTTATTCTGTTGAGGTATTTTTAACTATTGTAAACTGTTCGTTGACAAAGTCATAATATTGCTTTTTTTGTCATTTTCCTTTGAATTTTCCTTTGAATCCTGGACACCACTCACACACACACACTGTCTGATGAGACCACAGCACCCTGACACTGTCTGATGAGAGCATTTTCCAAGGAAGAGGAGGATAATACGGAAAGACACACACACACACACACACACACACACACACACACACACACACACACACACACACACACACACACACACACACACACACACACACCATCGGGAATGTCTCCGTTCCTCTTGTCCTGCATTGCGATCTCGAAGCTGCTGTGGAGGATCTTGTTGAGCGTCCCGATCCACTCGTCCATCTCGGCCTCTCCGTCTGCCGCCAGCAGGTAGGTGCTCTTGTCCTGCATCTTCAGCTCGAAGGCAAACCTCCGCACCTTGGTGTTCTGCACGGAGACAAAACACACCACACATACTAAGGATGTGATTCATGTGAGTATCGCGATTCTTCTGCAATACAGGTTGACTAAAACAAAATCAACACAAATTAAGGCAGAAACCTCAACATTATCTTAGTGGAAGCAAATAATAGTCAGTGTGTAGTCGATTTGCATCAACTGTGTTCTGTTCTGTTCGGACAAACCCCAACGTTACAAGAACACAACAAAAAAAAACACAAAAAAACCCGTATAAATATCGTATATACGTATCGTATCGGCACTCAAAAAACGTTGTAATATCGTACTGTGAGGTCCCTGCCGATTTCCGCCCCTACCACACACACGGGAGGAGCTAAGAAGAGACGAACAGTGTGGTTGGAAGGTGCCCTGAGGTCTGTGAGGACGGCTTACTGGGTTTCACTTTTAATTCTACCGATGCTTGCCTACAATAACGGAAGCACACACCGGAGAGTGAGAGATGTCTGTTGTTTTAAAGGTGGGAGGTCACACGTCTGCCAGGTATTCAATGATTAATCAACCATGTTTTAATATTTTTCGCAGCGGGAATATGGCAGCCTAGAAAGAATGTTTCCATAAAAACGTCCAAGGGCACATCCAGAAATGGCCAAAATCCACTTTGTGGTTTGGTTATAGGCTCTGCTTCGTTTACTGAAGATCTTCTACTCAGAATTCCTAGATAGCGGTCACAAAAGCCAATGTTGTACTCCAAATATTGCAAATAAAACTGAATACTGTATATATGTTGAATACATTTGTGCATCACTGTAAATGTATGTAATGTAAATGAGGAACTGCAAACCCGACCTCCAAAATCCATGTGAAAAGGGCCGTCATAGTGTAGGGTAGATGTCGACGACCCGACCCAGCTATAATCCCTCTCCATAGAGCGCAGGGGAGGGTTGGAGAGGGAGAACAGAGTATTTCCATATGTGTGAGACAGCAGCCAGCTCTGACAGAGTTTCAGAAGAGACTCTCAGAGAGCTGCTGAGTGGTGGCAAAAACTATGGAAAAACTATGGAATTGGAACGGTAGATTTGAACTTTGACCTCCAATCAACCCAGGAATGGTGGTGGTGTCCAAGTATAACTTGATCCTTAGCATCCTTAGCGTGTTAGCGGCTAGATCACCTCTCACAGCGGCTGATGTGGATATAAACACAGTAGAGCAGTCACTTCTGCAACAGCGTGGACCTACGTTGCTATTAGTCTTTCAATAAAACTTTTATATATAAAGGAGACGAGCGTGGTCATCTTGGTTTTGGTTAAGGTTATGGTTATTATTTTGGTTATTCCTATGGTTATGGTTATGGTTATGGTTAGGGTTAGGGTTAGGGTTCTTGTTAGCATGGCTGATGTATGGGAGCAGTGTTGAGGGAGTGATTGTGCGGGAGAGTGATTAAACCCATGAGTAAACACATGAGAACGTGCGGGGGCGTTTGGGAGGGAAATCAGACAGGAGTAATCAACATGGGACTCATAATGATGTCTGACAGACAAGAGAAAGGAATCTCTTTTTGAAACGCGTCCTAATACAACCAGATACAAAACAAGTGCCATCAAATCTCCCCCTGAGCACCGTTTACAGAGGCCATAATCTCTGTCGACCTAGGGGGACTTCCAGCACAGAAACTGTTTCAACAGGGTTCTTTAGACTATTTTAAAGGACAATACCGGTCTGGGTGCTCAAACCGTCGTAACTGTCTCTCCTGGCCTCACTAAAACATCCGTTACCGATATTATTTGTCAAAATTACTTTGCCGATTCTGCCGAAGAGCATGTAACAATGGCAATATGGGACTTTGGTCTTTTGGAATCAATGTGTGCCGGTCAGTACGGAGTTTGTGGACAACATAACAGTGAATCGCCATACAAGTACTTTACTAAATGTCATTTATCACAAAGACCAAACTGCTATATTGCTATTGTTTACATTCGTGGCAGGCGCCCTCACGCTAAATGCTCTTTGGCAGAATCAGCACAAGGAAGTCATTTTGACACATTATATAACGGATAACGGATGTTTTAGTGAAGCCAGGTGAGACGGTTACGATGGTTTGATCACCCAGACCGTTATGGTCCTTTAAATCTACAAAACTGACGTTATACAGTCCAGGATATTGGATGAGCTCCACACCGTTTCTGGACTGCGTGCTGCTGTGAGGGGCGTTCATAGTGTGGTTAAAGAGGAGGGGGGCGGGGCGGCTGGAGATATCTCCGAGGAGAGGGTGGGAGAGACGTCTGTCCCAGGAGTCAAGGCCACAGAGAGGAGTCCTTAGGAGAGAAACGGGAGCCTCATGGACCAACAGATGGTCACATTGTGTATAGTACACATATATATACTTGCAGGTGTCTTTGGCATATAGAAAATAGGCTAAAATTGTAAAAAAAAAAGTGTCCATGTTTGAGTTAAAAGTTCAGACACAAACATGACAAATGCAGGCTGGTAGGATGGTAAGTTAACAAGCAGCAGATCCACGTACAGTAAGAGTGTTGATCTGCTATCTGTGGACGAGACTAACGCTACATTATTGGACATAACAACACAGAGGTGTGAACTTAACGGAAAACAAACACTATGACCACTATGCTTTGGCAAGGGACTGGACTACACGGCTAATCTGTATCACAATACAGCCGAGAAACATCAAACACACACTTGTAGTTCATCTCTAATCTGTATTCTCCACCACAACCTCCCCCAGATCTGTCTAAACCCCACCCGAAAGTCCTCCAACCTCCACCATACATAGACAAGCATATCCACAAACACACGTATCCGTTTTCTGTGAACGAGAAAGAATCCAAATTTGTTGACGTAAATTTGATTGGACTGATTCTGGCTGTGGAGAACGGAGACGGTCTGTATCTGTCCAGACGTTTAACACATCACATCACAGATAACGCAGTGACAACATGCAAAATCTGGAGCTGATTTAATCTCGACCAGGCGGATAACGAGGAAAGCAGAAATCAGATTTTTCCACATGTGCAAGCATCTGGCCTCGATCGCCAGGCTCGTTGTGAAGTGCTTCTGCAGCGTTGGCCGTACTTCAGCAGATGAGAGGCAGCGATACGAGACGATGACCTCTGGGACGCGAGGTGGAGTGGTTCATATGTACTGCGGTGTGTGTGTTTGTGTGTGTGTGTGTGTGTGTGTGTGTGCACAACGGATGAAGGCACTCAGATTTCAGGTCAATAGAACGGAGGGTCTCACAGATAGAGGGAAACACATGAGAGCAGGAGGTCATTTGTTCCTGGTGGAATTTGGATCTCCTCCGATTTGACCCAACCGTGAGAAAGTCAGTCTTTAATACGGAACGGTACCTGAATCACGCCCATACAGGAGTCCAGGAAGATGGTTCCTTTGGGTTCCTTGGAGATCTTCTCGTCCTTGTAGAAGTTTAGATTGTAGGACCCATCCCCAAGCTGGGTCAGATGGAAATACCTCCTCTTGAAAGACTGAAACAAGTCAAGATGAGAATACATTTGAATTTGGAGACGAGAGACGAGGATCCAGCAGAAGATAGCATCAGAAAACACTAGAGAAAGAGCCAAGAAATGAGAAAACACAGGAGTTATATGACATAAAACAACAATCTTCCTCACAAAAGCAACTGATCAATATCTTCTTCATCTTCATATCTTCATATATATCTTCATATCAACTTTGCGGATTGTGTTCTCGTGGAGAACACGATCTTCACATCATTGTTCTGTCAATTTGATGCCAGTTAAGGCCCCGATATATTTAAAACTAAATCGAAAATGGTGTTTGCACAGACAAAATGGCCGGTTTGTGACCAAAGCGAAGAGCTGCATTGGGCTTCGATCGCCTACAACAACAACGCCACGTGAAGGATTACATCAGCATCTGGTATCTGTAAATATTTGGTATCTGTAAAATATGGACTATTGCGTCCCGCTCTCTGTTTATTTCAAGATTAGCCAGTACGAAGCAAGGCTTCGAGGACTTATTCACATCTGTATGACCGCTCAAGCAGAGACTACAAGGACACAGAGCTGGTTGATGGAAACTCCTGGCGTCATTAAACCAACAACCCACACATCCCAGGAACTATATTGCAACGTCGTAAAAGCAGTTTGACAACCTATGCGAACACGCCTATTTAGCATTTGTACTCAGACCCTCTCTTACCCTCATAGTGACGCTGATGGCACTGTTCATGTTGCCCTTGTACAGCCAGCCATGTTTAGTAATCCCTCCCTTCTGAGAGCCTAGGGAGGCGGTGTCCTGTGAAAGAACGAAGACGGTTAGATCAGACCCATTAACACAGCAGAGTGTCTAAGCATCGTGAAGTAACACATCCCTGCAACATCTCGATTTAGCTGGAGAAATTATTGAATGACTGGCTCTGACTTAAAGTGATTCTGCAGCAGCAGTGTATAACGTTATCTCATGGACAATCTAATGGTGAAGACGCTCAGCATTTTGTTTCCGTATTTTCTTCACATTTTCAGTAACTGAAAAAGACATGGGATTAGAAAGAAAACAGTCCATGTACATGTTGATGGTTGTGAACCCGTACATCGTGGAGGGTCGAGAGAAGGCTGCGGTCGTGAACAAGGCCTATTGGGAAATGCGGTGAACACCACCGATGACCTCGCGGTTTGTTAAGATATGCAGTTCATTTTGAGGACTGTCTTAAAGGAAGTTCAAAGTTCAAATTTCTTGGGAAGCTATAATCGCCTTGTGGGGATTCCCAGGTTGTGGGCCGGGCAGACTGGGCGTTGGAGGTTGACTCTTAACACAAGCAGGGGCGATCCGACTCCAAACAAGCAGATAGCAGAACATTAAACAAACCAGGACCACAAGTCCAAATAAACATCGTCCATCTTCATTACAGATAACCTGACCATCCTGGACATCTGAGCTCTTCAGTTCTCTGGTCAAACAAAACGAGACTCCCTTCCTTCTCAGTCGAGCGTCACAGATATTAAAACAATCTTTCTAATATAATCCTTCAGCAACATTATAATGATCTGCTTTGTCCATTAGTATTGAATGAAATGGCAGACCGGTTCTGAGTTGCACCTCTGACATGCTGCAGTGGAAAGCGACACTTGTGATACTTTTAAAAAATTGGTTTTTGCAAATGGGTTTTCAATATGCAATCATCTGTTGGTATTTCTTTTTGTTGAGCAGAGGGGTCGTTAAAAAAAAACTAAAAAAACTGCAGAATCTTTGAATAATTCAATAAATAAAAGATATTTTCTTGGGAGGTGATCTAAGGGAGCGTCTGGAAAGTTTCATGGCTCTGCTTCTTTTCATCATGTGCTAGACAACACAGACCAGTCCCTAGAGATGCACACACACACACACACACACACACACACACACACACACACACACACACACACACACACACACACACACACACACACACACACACACACATAGACACACACACATAGACAGTATGTGAGCACTTCTCCACAACCAACATTATAAACGTTGTCCAAAATACAAAATCTACTGTTTATTAAATTACTCAGATCAAGTTTCGAGGAATATGTAAAAAAGAAAAAAGATTCATCCTTAAATTGTACAATAAAGTTCGGTCCCTCCTATTTCACCAATACAAAGAAAGAGAGAGAGAGAGAGAGAGAGAGAGAGAGAGAGTCAGGGGTTGATTTGGGATGAAATGTGACTCATTGACTCCGGTAGCGTTCCACTCTCGTATGCTTTGTGACGCTCCACAGGGGGCGCTGGACACACCTGTAATGACCTGCCAAAGCACTTCCTCAAGCACCAGGTGTAGAAAACAACACAGAAAAGATCCATGTGTTTCCTCTAGCTTTTAGGATGGTGCTGTGAGACCCTGTTAGATATATTATGCAAACCAACGCTGTATAGAATGTAAGACAAGGTCACACGGATGTCGTGTTGTTTTCACACATATGCAACCTTGTATGTATGATAGCCAGCCAGGTAAGCAAGGTATGGTAATTCTCCGTGTTTTATTTTTTATCCAGTATACTATGTTGAAATATGAAATATATTGTATCAGATGAACCCTGTGGTACACACAACCACTCAGTGAGCCAAAGAGCAACAAGGAGCAGAAGTGGGCAGCTTGAGATAGCAAACTTATCTTGGGCTGTCATATAAAAGTGTCATGAGACATCCTGTCAGCTGCTGGTGATGGATATGAACCTTCTCACCTCATCTTTATCAACGTCTTCATCAACCTCAAACACGTGTACGGCCAGCTTCTCCGGCCTGGATACTTTGCTGTTAACACACAAACAAAAGAACATGAACATAGTTAACTTAACATCACTTGTCAACATAAAAGGCCAACATTATTAGCAGACTGGGACTCCTCATTTTAGAGGATAGAAGCAGAGTCTGAATCGGGGACATGAAACTATACAAAGTGCTGAGTATAAAGTCGGGAATCTCAAAATCAAGTTTGACATCAGTAACAGTAAAGGAACGTCATATTCAATTGTTCCAACTTCCCTGAAATGAAAACAAAATAGAGACAACAGGGAGAGACGCAGTAATCATCAAGCAGGTATTTTAGAGGCAAGGTCTAAAACAATGACAGCAGTGAGACGTGTGCTGAACAGGAGGAGAGCGGCGATGAATCCAGACGGTGGCGGTGGTTTCCTGAGTGTGTTTCCTTTTCCAGTGTGCCGTGAAAAGGAAACACACTATTGTTGTGTTGCAGTGAGAAAGACACGTGCGCTTCAAACAAAGGTGTGTGTGTGTGTGTGTGTGTGTGCGCGTGTGTGTGCGTGTGTGTGCTCGCTACAGACATCTCAAGCATCCATGAGTTACACCTGGACTCTGTCCTGGCTTGCCCAACGGAACGGTGCCATGACACCCCAGCGTGGTCACCGTGGCAACAGACTTACTTTGGAATCTGCCGAAAATCCCCGGAATAGTCCTCATACTTGTAGTTGACAACATGCCAGTCTGAGTTGTAAGTCTTGATGCACTGGAAAAACATAGAGTGAACCAATGAATGGATGAATGAATGAATGACTGAATGAATGAATAAACATTAAATTAATTAATTAATTAATTAATGTAATAAATAAAGCGTATAGGACCTTGACACAGCGACTTGTGTTCTGTTATAATCATAACAATTAATTTATAAAGCGCTTTTTAAAACACGCAAAGCACTCTACATCCTGAGTGAAACTGAGTCTGATCGGGCAAAGGGATGGCTCACAACTGCATATCAAGCCTTTAAGTGTGAGCACACACATTGCCAAAGGCCTGGTCAGACAATCACTGGCTGAATCTCTCTCTTTCTCTCTCTCCCTCTCCCCCCCCCCCCCTCTCTCTCCCTCTCTCTCTCTCTCTCTCTCTCTGTGATATGAGCGCGGCCTGTTGAGATCTATGGAGGTGTAATGCGTGCCGTTGACAAGACGTCCTCTGACAGGAGGAGTTTGAACTGTAACGTGATCGGGGAGGCTGCTGGAGCCAGAGGCGTTCCCTGTTGGGTCGGACGGCACAGCTGTTCGGGTGATGTCACACACACACACACACACACACACACACACACGCACACACACACACACACTGCACGCACACTGCACACACACTGCACACACAAACCTGGCCAACTTTACTATATTTTACGTGTTGAGCCATGAATGTCCTCAGGTTGTCTGACAGATGGTATTTGGGAAAGGTTTAACCGTGTTGTCAGTTGATTCTTCAACGGTATCTTCTCGTTGTATTGTGAAAACAAAAATGATTCACCAAGGAACTGAAGCCTCGATGTACAATTCATTATTCACCTATTATTAATTATTCTATGAAATATTTCATACATTTGATGTGAAAGATACGAAAAAAGACTTCTGTTCCTAGCACTCGACGCAGACCTCTTCACATCAAATGTGTTTTAAAAGGTGTATTAAAAGGCTTAAAAATAAAATAATCCCTTTAAAAGGGGGTGCGGGCGGCACTCTGCCAGTGGGCCTCTATTTCTATAAAGATGATAAGACAGGAGAACGTGCAGAGAAATAGAGACATGCTGTACACATCAGTGCACATACATGACCACCATCTGAGCAACATTAATTTCACAGTTACATGGGCAGCAATCTAGAGCACAGCTGAACCATGAGAGTATCACAGAGCGAAAGCTGACATCATAACTACTTGACACAAGCAGAGCGCACTATAAACACACAACTATGAACATCCAGTGCTGTTACTTCACTTCTTGGAATACAAATGAAGAATGACATGGACTAGACCGTAATAAGCCCAGTTGCCTGGTACTAAACAATAAAACAGTAAAGAAATGAGGTCATAGATCATTGTTCTAACGTGGAATGGGAGCCGTCTCCGGTTGGGAAAATGAAATCAACTGTGAGGAAATTCTTGAGGACATTCTTGAGAAACTCGAGCAACGTAACGGGTTTCCATTTGCCAAGATTTTCCGGCTTCCTGGTTTCTGTTAGTATGGACTGTGTATTAATGCCCACTTCTTATTAGCAAACTGTTTGAATATCGGTGTAGGGTAATATAGAATATGTGATCGGTGAATCAGAAGGGTTTGTTTTGAAGGGTGGTATGTGATCTCCTACCTCCTGGACAAACAGACTCTGGGCATCCTCCTCGGCCTTCTCAGGCACCGTGGGGTACGCGGTCCGTCCATGGCGCCTTAATGTCGATATCTGCAAATAGAACCCATGGTTTATGCATAATTCAAAAACACAAAAGTGGAAAAATCTAAGTATAGGACAGCAATAATAATAACAGACTACTATTCACGGGCCGATATCTTTAAGTCAAACAAAAAGCCGAAAATGTGGAAGTCATATTTCAAAAACTTTTGAGAGATGACTTTTCCCAGCAGCACTGCGGTAAGTGGTCACAGCTGGACAGGGTTGCCGTGATTTGCTCTTGTAAATATTATTCTATTCTTCTGTGAGAGTTGAAAGGGAAGCAACGTGTGATGTTAAGCTCCTGGACCCACAGCAGGACCACACTTTATGGGACAGGACCCCACCCTATGGGACAGGACCACACCCTATGGGACAGGACCCCACCCTATGGGACAGGACCACACTTTATGGGACAGGACCCCACCCTATGGGACAGGACCACACTTTATGGGACAGGACCACACCCTATAGGAGACAGGACCACACTTTATGGGACAGGACCCCACCCTATGGGACAGGACCCCACCCTATGGGACAGGACCCCACCCTATAGGCTACACAGGCTCTCGTCAGAACTGGCTAACTCACCACCTCTTCATGATTTCATGTCAAGCCTCACTCGAAGTGACGCAAAGCCCTGCTATTATTGTGCCCCAAATAAAATAGCAAATAGCTATGATCTCACATGAACATGACTAGAATTATAATTATTTATTTCACTACTATATAAAGACAAAACAATTCCAGTGTGTTGGCAAAACTGTTGGAAGTCTGTTGGAAGCAGGTTCCCGGTAAGACATCCAGTAAAGTCTTATCGTTACTCTGTTTTTTGTGTTTTACATAGATTTACATTCTGTCAGGAAAAAAAACCTCAAGCGGATATTTTTTGAAAGAAAAACAAAACTACTTTTAAGCAAAGAAAACGGGACATAAATAGCCCCTGAAAGACCACAGGGGGAAAAAAATGAAAACTTTCACAGGAACCCGAATTCAGCAAAAAACAACAGCAAACGATAACAAGTCGCCCTGACTCACATCCTTTTGAAAGCACCTTTAAAAGAAAAGGCTCCAACAGCAGATTGTAATGTGATCAATGCTACCGTAGTACCTTCACTTCCAGTAAGGTACTGGGCCCGGCGCAATGGTGCCAGGAGTTAGGAGAGTACTTCGAGAGAGCAGTAAATCTCGAAGGGTCTTTTCTCAGCAACTGCTTTTAAAAATCATCATTTTAAGAGCAGGGCTTACGGGGCTGTCTGCTCCGATGACTCATTTGGCAAACAATTAAATTTGAACAAAAGAGGGAACATAGACTACAAAGTAATGGTTTGCTTCTGGGTGGAGTTTATCATCATCACTAATACAAGGCTATATAAAGGATTGCAGTCAAACTAAGTAAAATACACAGTAATGGACGCTCATTTCATTTTGGTGAAGGCTTAGTGGCCGTCTAAATGAATCCATAAATAAACACGATTATGACCATAACAGCAGTGGGAAAAATACCTTCCACCTCTAGCTCTCTCTCGCTCCATGACCTTTTAAGCTGCTGAAAAACAGAGTGCTGCGTCGCGTCAGCTGTGACAAACACACCGGAGAGGGATCTAAACCTGAGGTCTGATCCTTGCTATTGTCTGGCCGTGAGTCCTGCTGGGTGGACGGTAATCTCTGTCATCTGGGCAGGAGAACAAACAACCATGGCTTATGAGCGCAGCACTGTACATTCACAGTCATTACTGACTGCTTCGTCTCACAAATCAGACTTTGGGTGAACGGGGTTTTTCACTTTCCTTCGCTTCATATTTGTTTCGACCAATCATGTTGCTGGAGGCGGGGATCTGTGTAAGCGCGTAATTGGCTAACAGCGAACACAAACTCCAGCCAGCACTAGTAAACTTTTCCCGGGTGAGAAGACAAGCTAAAACATCCTGTCCGGACACCGACGTTCTTAGAGAAAGTGTCCGTAAAGGTTTCAAATCAACACCGTGTAGACTGACCACTGTGGAAATGCAATATAAAATCCTCTTCTAAAAGCTTCATCCACTCGCAAGAATGACTTTCTCTTCGGTAGAATATCTCGGTAACGAAACAGGAAACAAGGCATAACTCCGCCCCTTGCAGTTGTTGGTTTCCGGCCCAGGCTCTGTGCTGTCTCCCCCCAGAAGCTATAACATAGTAGGACTGCTGGATCCCAGATTACTTACTGCTCAATGCTCAATAAATACTGTTATATCTCATTCAATACATTCTGAACTCAGACGGTTGTACTGAACACGTTAGTGGATCGCTCCGATGTGTCACTCAGCGGCTCTTCTCAACGGTTCCCGAAACCCCCCCCCCAGGAGAGGTGAAAAGATATAAAGGGGGAGAACCACACACACACACACCGGTCTCTTGTGCTCAGTACTTCCATGATCAAAACCAGATGGAGGTTGAGATAAACATAGGGCTTACAGGTATTTTCCTTCAACAGCTCCAGCACCGTTCTTCTCCAATATATTATTGGACAGAAAAATGAACGAGCCAATCAGAAGCCATTTGTTGATTGGTTGGAGAACAGGGGGGTAAGACACGGACCCAGTAGCGGTTTTAATGTTCCCGAAGGTTCTGCCACGGAGACAAACTTTATACACCGACTCGGAACAACCAACTGTCGGCCATAATAGTCAGAGATACCCTTGCTTGTCTGTTCTGCTTGTACTCTTGTCCGGTTGGATTCATCCCCAGCCACCACTGTGCACTTAGCAGTGTCTGCATGTCCTTTTGTGAAAGACCCCTTCTGGCCAGCCGTACGCGGCCAGATTCAAAGCTTGCTGAGAACAAGAATTCAAAGCAAAGCCCTGAAAACAGATGTTACGTTCACTCAGCGTTTCTTCTTCTGTTATTTTTTCCCCCTCAGTCCTTCTCAGGGAGAATCACCTGTTGGTGTCAGGCCCTCCTGACAACGCAGTGTTTGTGTGCAGGGATGGTATGTCAGGGACAAGAGCCACACACACACGCACACACACACACACACACACACACACACACACACACACACAAACACACACACACACACACACTCACACACACTTGAGTAGTGTGATACAAAAGCAGGCACAGTCACGGCCGCCTCGTTGTCGACCCACAGCTGCT
>OOFB01016906.1:0-10847 GCA_900323305.1 Trachyrincus murrayi | reverse complement strand
CAAAGCTGCCACCCAGCAATGGTTATCATACCAAAATATAATCTACAGACATACATTTACCTGACGCTTTTATCCAAAGCGACTTACAAGTACTTAACTTTTTCAGGGACATTGCCCCTGGAGCAACTCAGGGTTAAGTACCTTGCTCAGGGGTACAATGGTGGCAGACCCAGGGATCGAACCCATGACTCTCCGGTACTTTGTCTGGAAGCACTGTTCCTTACCCACTAGACTACCATCACCCATATACCTTTTAGAAAAATCGTTTTGCCACCTTGAGTGGTACTGATGAGGGCTCTAGCCCATGGACTATATCAGGTATTCAGTGTGTGTAGCAGTGAGAGCAGCTTTGTTATATTACATAAAAACTATTTGATTTGGTGGTGAGAGATGGTTTGTGTGTTCCTTAATTAATCTTTTGTAATGTTAAACTGTTAAGCATAAACAAATTCAAACCACGCTTTTGATAGACTGAGATGAATCAATATCATTATGCTTTCTATCAATCGTGTTGCCCTCCTCTCTTCCCAGACAAAGTTCAAACTACAAGAAGTGTGACTGTGAGGATCAATGAAACGATTTTTAATCCCTGAAAAAATATTAGATTTCCATAATAATCCAAAAATGAGTTATTCGAAATGAATACCTGTTGATTGATTGCTAAATGGAAGGAGGTATTCTATTGTGTTTCAGTGGAGATACATCCGAGAGAGTCAGGGTGAGCTTCGTGATGACATGCTGGACCACGGAACCACAGCACTAGCTCTGAGAGCAGTGAGGGCCACCACCACAGCACCAGCTCTGAGAGCAGTTAGGACACCACCACAGCACCAGCTCTGAGAGCAGTGAGGACACCACCACAGCACCAGCTCTGAGAGCAGTTAGCACACCACCAGCTCTGAGAGCAGTGAGGACACCACCACAGCACCAGCCCTGAGAGCAGTTAGGACACCACCACAGCACCAGCTCTGAGAGCAGTGAGGACCACCACCACAGCACCAGCTCTGAGAGCAGTAAGGCCACCACCACAGCAGCTCTGAGAGCAGTGAGGACACCACCACAGCACCAGCTCTGAGAGCAGTTCGAACACCACCAGCTCTGACAGCAGTTAGGACACCACCACAGCACCAGCTCTGAGCGCAGTTAGGACACCACCACAGCAGCAGCTCTGAGAGTAGGGAGGACCACCAGCACAGTAGCTGCCGCTTTGAAAAGGAGATGAAGACATCTCCAGTGAGCAACATACCTTCTGTGTCAGAGGACCAGAAGTGAGTAAGTGGTAAGGGTAAGTGTATCATTCACTCTCTACTGCTTCCTAGATCAACTATTGAGTTGATTCCTAATATTCGACAACATTTCCAACAGGACGTCCACTTACACCAGTACAGCACAGAACTGGCAGGATGGCAGGGAACTCTGAAATGATCAGGTAGGCTAGTTTTCTGGAGCTTATATGCTGTTGGGTTCAGTAGTCTTTAAACCAATACAACTACAGTAATGCTTTTGTTCTATTAAAAGCTCACCATTTAAGACTATCCATATTGGTCTCATGATGATACAATTTTTTTAATTAATAACCAATAACCTGTGTGTAGCAATGGGTATTACACTGGCAATCAACAAGAATTAACATATCATTTTGGGGTCAATTTATTAATTCACTTGAACTTTGCAGGTTTTCTTCTACATCTCCATGTGATCTTACCCTGGACGGAATGGAGGAGCTCACAGCCACCGCTGAAATACACAGGTAGGCTTGCTTTCTGGGGCTCATGTACCGTTTAATTGTCTTTGAATCAAGATTGATTGATTGGTTGATTGAATTGTGTTCTATGGAAAATGTTATTTGTTGATTTTTGATTTTGCAGCACCTGATCCATACCTACCACTTCCTGTGAGGTTGCCATGGGGAGTATGACAGACATCCAACTAGCTTGGTAAGAAGTCTGAAGGATTAGTCATCTCATGTTTAAAGCTTGAACAACTTATTTTTGGTGTCATTAGGTCACCGAAAAGGCCAAGAAGAAAAGCAGCATAAAGACTTCCTGAGAACCATCGGCTGCTCTTGCTGCTCTGCCCCAGTGGGGGCTGATACCCTAGGAGACACTGGAATGGGGACATGCCTGTGGAAGGGCAGGTTAGGGTGATGTGTGCCTACTCAGCCCAGACAAGTTGTTGAGTCTGCTGTTCAAGCAGGGTAACCCTGACAGGCGCGCCCTACTAGGAACGGCTCCTGACGTACTCCTGGTTCCTGTCCTCCCCGGAGGAGGATCTTCTCACTTTCTGCTCCTGAGGAGTACATCAGTGAAGCTCTTTCCACTGGGTTCATCCGTGCCTCCACATCTCCAGCTGGGAGAACCTTGATCCATAACAGGGTTGTTTCTTTTCATATTATTTGCGCATCTATAATGTAATTGCTGCGTGCGTGATAGAGGTCATTTAGAAATTGGTTTAGAGAATTAGAAAATGACATCTTATGATGGAGCATAATCTATATTAGTTGATACAATATTTCATCATTTATTTTAATAGTTAGGATAGATATGTAGCTCCTATGTGGGTTTGTATTCTATTCCGGAAGTTTGATCTACTTGAAAAGAAATGTGTGCACCACAAGCAAGCTATCACACCATGAATACATAATACAAGAAATATTTAAAAATTCCACACAATGGGTGGGTGCTTTCTTATCCCGGGCCCCGGTCACCCAGCAGATCTCAGTGTGACACAGTGGAGCCCAGCCAATCACAGCTTTCCTTCTGGAAAATGAACAATGATGCCACACTGAGATGAAAACGCCTTCATGCCACACTAGTCTCAGCCAACTCTTCCGTTCATTTGCACCACGTGACTGGAAAGGCTGGCTCTGTGAGGAGAATGCCACACTGCGGTCAGTGCATGACCATCCCCGACCGAGCGTAACCTCAAGCAAATGCATCCATGGGTTGGCAGGTGTTCCGTTAACGTTGTTTCATATTATCAAAAAGGTGCCTGGCTAAAAACCGCGAGGGGGATACTTTGGTTTTCTTGCGTGATTATTCTACAGTGCCAATACAAGCTAATTCCCTTTACAATATGTTACTACAAAATAATTCCATGTCTACACTTGCTTTCTTAGGCTAACGCGATGTTGAGGGAAGCGCAATTTCAATAAACGTTTCCGCGCCAATAGCGCCCTCTAGTGCATGTGGTTCATAAATAGCCGACCCTTGTCTTTTACTGCGTTTTTCTAATAAATTCCAATATAAACATGGGAGGTACCTACTTCATACCTGATTATGGGCGTAATAACAGATTACAAGCACACGCATACTTCTTACTCAGTCATACTCCTGTCGTGAGACGAGAACACCTGGAACAAGGTTACATACTTCTGCAATGCTCTGGTAATGAGACGGAGATTCAAAGTTGTATTGAATGGAAAACGTATCAATTTAAAACCATGTCGTTTATTGCAAGAGCAGATAATAGAAAATATCCAAAGAGGTTTTTCATTTGTCTTTTTTATTTGAAGGAATATGGTACATGTTCTCTAGACTCCTCGTGGCGTCTTGAAGTTCATTCCAACTGTTGGCTGGGTAACTTGAAGGTTGGAAAGACCACCGAAATCCTGGAAGAACATTTGCACACTTTCAGTTACCTGCAAGATCACGGTTCTCCACACATATGAATGGTCTTAATATTCAGCATTGTTCAGGTACATAACTCTCTCCAAGCACAGATTCATATCAAACTTCAATAAAGCAAAGCTTATGCAGTCCCTTAGTCACATTGGTTTGGAGGACGTAATGACATCGTTATGAGGCAGTATGAGCTCAACCACACTCACCAGCATCTTGAGCATCTCCTTGGTGTCAGGATCCACCTCGATGAGCTCCTGGTCGAGAGCAGAAACCTAGGGTCCACAAACAAGACAGTTAGCTTCGGCAAAGCACAGAAAAAAAACTGCATGTTCAGCATGAAGAATTAAAAAAATAAAAAATAAAAATAAAAAAAATCAAATAATGAAGACATGCTGCGGTACAGGTTGAAACCAGGACGAAGGGGTTGAACGCCTTGGCCAAACACCAGTATGATGTTGTTCTCGTTCAACACAAACGCATCACTTCCAGTGTCGTCTACGTCAAGTACCCTTTTCCCATCATTGTGTTCAGCAAACAACTTTAAAAGGACCAGTTAGCTGATTTAACACATTGAGCCTACCATTGGGGTAATGGGAAAGTTTAAATAATTTAGTTTAACTTTCCAATAATAAAATTAAATTAAAAAAAACACAAGCCAGAACACGGAGAGTTACTCGTCATGTTGTTGTTTTTTTCTTTCAAACTGAAAAACAGTTTGTGGTCAAATACTCTTCTGCCAACCGATGACAGAGTGATACAAAACGTGTCATCGGTGGCACGTATCGCAAACAAAGTCTAATTACAGATTATATTGTAAGTTAAACAATAGCATTTAAAAAACACTCCCATTATATGTGTTAAATCGGCGATCAGGTCCTAAACGGGACTACTGGTCCTAATACAAATCAGTCTGTACTGACCTCTGGGACGTAGTTGTCCCTTCTTTCCCTCTCCTCCTCCTGCAGCTTGATGGAGATCCCTCTGACCGGACCCCTCTGGATACGCTTCATCAAATGGGTCACAAAACTGAAGGAAAAAAAACAAAAAGGTTATGGAAGGGCAGAAGGCCTCTGGTAGAGGATTAATATCAGCCAAGCTGAAAAGCCATGATTCTATAGCACACAGATTACCATTTGCAAATCATTTTTGAAAAATGACACAATGGAGCTTGAATCCATGAGCTCCTGGGGTTCATAGTACCGCCAAGGAAGTTAGAACCAAGTTGGCATACGTAGTAAGACCAGCCACTTCCACACAAGTAACAAACTGGCAGCATGCAAAACATACTAGATTGGAAAGTAATTTGAATGGTAGCGTGGTAGAGAGCAAAATGGTTAAAACATGTTGCTGCTCAGATGTTATTTATTAAGACTACTAAGTAGACAGCTGATATCCAAGTACTCTGGACGCTACTATTTAATACAACCATGTCTTGAATGTCATGTGCTAGTGGTTACCTTGTGTAATTTAGACTCAACCACTTCTTTTCCATACAAAACGAATTAGTCAGTGTCCCTTAAAAAAGCTGTCAGCACATGACAGTCCATACCTGACAACACACGTCTGAGACAAAGTCATGACAAACGAAGACGGTGCACATTTACCCAGCGATTTTGTTGCGCAGAGGCTTGCTGGGGATGATGGCGATTTCCTCGCAGACCCTCTTGTTGGTGTGGAAGTCATTGCCCAGCCGGGTGTAGTACTTCTCAATGATGACCCTTGCGGCCTTCTTTACGGTCTTGGTCCTGACTCGGCCCTGGTGAGCACATTGACGTTATAAAACACACACGCATGACAAGCTCATCGCAATATTAAGGACGCAATCGCAGCGTTGTACATGCATTTTATTTTGGATGAATTCCCATTTCAGGAATTGCCTAGGTACGCCTAGGTAAACGCGTAGCTACTATACAGGAGACTACTCGTTACGGACATAGAAAAGTTACATTTGACGTTTTTTTTGTCAGAGCTAATGTGTATTTGACACGATGATAATGGGACTACCACGACCACTAGCTTATATGCTAGAGCTCTAGCGCATTGCTAGATTGGTTGCTAGCCCGTTCCCACCGCTCGCCACAGAGCTGAGTGATAAGGTTTTCACAAGACTGATAAAGGTTAACAATATCACTAATGCATATGTTGGATGGTATAAATAATATGTGTTTCGATCACTGAGTGTATACGTTTGTTAAAGTGAGGTAAGACGAGGATTGAAAAGGATTGTAAAGTCGAGATATTGAAAAGATACCCACCATGTTGAATCGGACTGGTGAAAGAGAACACGGGAAGTTATTACCGGAAGTTTATAGCTGGAAATTAGGCACGTCACCAAATACAACAGCACCATCTAGTGGTGGAGGTCTGCATGCCATACAGCCATGGTTTAAATATAAAGTAATGCAAATATAATGTAAATATATTTTCATATTCAAAGTCCCGAATATATATATATATATATAGGCTACCAAATACCAATGTGGTGTTAAGTGTTTTGCATTTGCAGACATGGGTTTTACTGGAAACAAACATGCTTATTATAAATCTAAATCGTATTTCTTACTTTAATCGCAATATTCTGGTTATAACACAGAAATGTTTGATTAAAAGGCCAATTATCCCGGTTTCCAGGATTCTTGACTACATTACTACATGTACCGTTTCATCTATATTTAGATCTCAATATATATATATATCGAATGAAGGCAAAGCAAAAAAAAGTGGAGATATTTTTTATTTTACATAAAAAAAGGGTGCAAACTCGAGTTCCCCCATAGATGTGAAGGGGCTAAAAAGTGATTTTGTAAGGTTCACAATTGACAGAATCCAAAAATGAAGAAAATAGGCATCTGAGATAAGGACCATTTTAACCTTCCTGCAAATTAAAAACATAAAACTATAATTAAAATAAAATTGGGTCCTTCATTCTTGAAGCCCTTGAGCAAGTTAACTCATTCGAATACATTTTTTGGAGTGACATTCATATTTTAACACAATATTTATTTACATCTTGAAGATTTCTCTTAAATCGTAGCTCTGGAGAAATCCCTCAGGGAGGGTTGGGATAAACTCTTGAAGCTGTACAATTCCGTTTTCCACAGTTTTAAAGAAGAGGGAGGAGGGGATCAAAGAAGAACACAAGTTATATGCTGGAATTCCACAGAAATGAAAAGACTACAACGGTGAACTTCTGTACAACTTTACAAATTCTCAAATAAATCACAATATTGCAGTAATCTCACCCTAAACATTTCCCTCCAAAAATATACAGTAAATCAAGGACGACTCTACAGTACAGCAACAGAGCAAAGAAGTGCAGAGGAAGCCCACTAGAGACCCAAAGCCACTGTGACCCCATGGCACGACTCTCTTCTGGACTACAACACCCTTATGACACACGTGGGAATGTGGGTTGCGCACAACCAAAGTGAAGCTGAAACGACGAGCACAGAAAGGCAAACTTCAGAGTAAGCTATCATATCAAATGACGGGACCTGAAATGCAGTGTGTGCCGTGAAGACGACATGTAGTTAATTTACATAAAAGGGCCGGAACCCCCTGCACTTAGCGGATCGAACCCCATTAGCCCTACAGTTTAATTATTATAAAGTTCACTGTAGAGGCTTAGTCTCCCAGACAAGCCATGCAGATACAAACTATGCCGAGTAGTCAGTCTGGATGAGGCTGCGAGAGGAAAAATGTAAATACACATTTATATTAGTAATATACCTACCATAGCAACCAGTCAAGTTAAGCGACTATAGGCAATGCACGGTTTTTAAGTCGAGAGATCCTGGTTGCAAAGATGAGCAACAGCCGAACTCCTTAAAGTAGAGTTGCTTTGTTGGTATGTGGAGTGATGGTGTCAAGCTAAAAAGTTGGACTCGGAACAATAAAAAGACAACTTCTTCTGACCTTATTTAACACGTGTACCCTTTAGCATGTCCCAACAGTTGGTAACGTTTAAATCACTTTATTGTATGCATTTTAAAACAGAAAAATAGGACAATGTGGAATGCGGTGATTATAAAAAATAAAATTAAAAAATAAAGCAAAAACAAAAAACATTCAACTTCATATTTTCCTGGCACAGGTAAAAAAAAAGAAAAAAAAAAAAGGCATGGGCTTAGTAGTCTTGGGAAATGGCATTATGGGAGATCAAGGGAACGCTGAAGGCTATCGTCTGGATATTCATCTCTTCACAAGAATACGATAAACATAAACCAAAAAAAAGCTGGCTGGTGTGCAGGTGCTTTGAATGGGAACATGGGAACATGTCACTGTTTTCGATGATGTATTGGATTTTCATCTTCGCTTGCTTGACACATTTTGAGGCATTTCGCTGTGATGAATGCGAGGGTCTGGGTCGAGGCAATGTAAGCTCATGACTAGCCTACATGTTCTCAGGTTTTGCCCATCCAAAGAGACTTTCACCATCATACATTTTCACTTGACTACAACAGCCAGTTATGTTTTCACAAGGGACAGCAGTGAGCTGAAGTTAATTCAACTACAGGTTGGCAGAACTAAAGCAAGTACTGAAAAAAAAAAAGAGCCAACAAACGGTTCATTGAACTCACTCGCCCGTCTAGCACAGGATCTTAAAGGTGAGACTGAGGAACCATCTTCACCCGTCACCACAAGAGGCACCAAGGAATGAACACCCGCCATGCTAACAGCCTATTCCTCCAATCCCACCCAATGCTTTCTCTGGAATCGCCATACTGATTAAAAACAACAAAACAAACTCCCGTAAGATATTCATATTCAAGTAATTTCAATAACACAATAACTTAGACCCCCCAGAGGAAGTGAAACGAGTAACGCCGGGAGGGAGGGGGAGCAGACCCAAAGCTTTACAGTGTTAATAACACATAACAAAAGGAGATCCATTCTACTGACTCACAGTTCACCTCCAAGATGTGTGAAGGTGAGAACGTGCCGCTCATGGCTGTTAGTTAGCTGAGGTGCACGGGTGCAAGAGTGTGGAGAGAGGCATGGCACAAAAAAAATAAACCCACATTGTGTGTGTGTGTGTGTGTGTGTGTGTGTGTGTGTGTGTGTGTGTGTATGCACCCTTCTTGCACCCAAAAAGCAGAGCTTTATGCATCGGGCAGCTGAAGTAAAACGCACATCAGTACAGTTTCAAGAAGGGAGGGAGGGAGGGTTCTATAGAGAGCGGCCAGTATTAATAAATGTAGTGCAGCCATGTTTTATGGTTCCCCCCCCCCCCTCCCCCTACATAAAAAAACATGGCTAATTTGGAATGGAAAATAAAATGTGCATCTGAAAGTTCACATTAGCAAGTAAAAAAAAAAAAAAAACAATTAAAAACTTTCAAATGGACTCCGGGAAGGTGTCAACAGGATAGGCAAGGTGACGTTGTCATACATAGTGTTTCAAGGCAGCCTTCCATGACACTTTACATTAAAAAGATAAAACGCTAAGAATTATAATAAAATGGTTAACACATATTCCTCCCAGGTGGTCAAGACTCTCCCTTATGCCAACCCCTGAGGGTCTTTCCCATTATTCTTATTTTACATCAAGGAGAATGACCAGCGTTTGACTGGTGGTGGTCCAAACCATCATGCTTTGCAGGACACATGGCCCAGCACGCCCTGGTCAACAGTGTTCTGGGCTCACCCAACATTCCATTTGGCATCATTACACTCGGCCCCGGACAACCTGCGCCACTCTGACGGCTCTATACTTACAGGGGCCGAGTGGCTCTTAAACCAGGGGTCCGGACCGCAGGTAGATCCCAGGATCCCACTGCGAGAACTCCCTCAGCCTGTCACGTTGTCCATCTACAGGTAGTGTGTGTGTGTGTGTGTGTGTGTGTGTGTGTGTGTGTGTGTGTGTGTGTGTGTGTGTGTGTGTGTGTGTGTGTGTGTGTGTGTGTGTGTGTGTGTGTGTGTAGAGCGTGGGCTGTAGTGTAGACATACGAGAACTTAGTGGCATCATTGACACCAAGGACGTCGCGGGAGGATAAACGAAACCGGCTGCCTCCACAGCCACGTCTATACTCTTACGGCCATTCATTATTCACCCAGTAGAGATGCACCCAGCTGCACCGTGCTCGCTCCAACACCACCCCACCGCCACCCCACCCCTAGTGCACATAATATGGCTGTGATTGAAGCCGACAGCAGCACAATAAATAAGCTCAATGAAGCCGTGGACATAATATGCTTGGCACGTCACTTTGGTTATTGATTAGCCCTGGCGAGGGCCGGGCTGACGCTGGGGAGCCCGGGCCGGGCATCAGCATGTCTGCTGGGAGCCCGGAGCCGCATGTAACAACACAGTAAACGCAATACACAGAATACACAAGCAGAGGATGGATGCCCACAGAATCGCCTCTTTGGAATGATCTTCTTCTATTGAATAATCCATTTCTTGTATAATATATGCAATAAATATGTACAATCTAAATATACGATGACTGATTTAGTAATTTAGTCGATGCGTTTGGCTAATTCTGCATACAGTGAATTCAGCATCATTAGGTAACAGGTAGTGCATGGTAGTGCTTACTCAAAGATGCCTGCAGGAAGGCTGCGGACACATAAAAGCGAACAATACAATACACACCAGGATTGTCTAGAAAGAATCAGAGGCGCCGAGTGACATTAATGGAGAAATTGAAATGTAGCTCAGATTCAACACGAGCCCCCTTGTACGTACGTACGTACGTACGTACATACGTACGTACGTGTGTGTGTGTGTGTGTGTGTGTGTGTGTGTGTGTGTGTGTGTGTGTGTGTGTGTGTGTGTGTGTGTGTGTGTGTGTGTGTGTGTGTGTGTGTGTGTGTGTGTGTGTGTGTGTGTGTGTGTGTGTGTGTGCATGCTTGGTGTGTGTGTGTGTGTGTGTGTGTGTGTGTGTGTAAGAGTTTGTTTCGCAAGGATGGAAGATGGGGAGATTGTTGTGGAAGAACAACCCTCCTTACCCGTTCCCCCCCCCCACAGAAATCCCATTTGCACTGTGAAATCTCCCACCTAAGAACCGTGTGATTGATGGCGTTCGCCTAACTCATCTCCAGTACAGTTATTAAAAAAACTCCAGTAATCCACTTACTCTCCCTACTGTTTGTGTATGTGTATACTCCTCTGCTTTCATTTCATTCTTCTGTAACAATGCCTCAGGATGAATGGACTAATATTACTTGCGTATATCGCTATAACAATCCCTTGATGCCTTTTATTCCCCCCCCACCACCC
>OOFB01016905.1:19909-31140 GCA_900323305.1 Trachyrincus murrayi | reverse complement strand
ATGGTGATGTCCGCGAAGCAATCTGCGAAGAATAAAGCAGGCCGAGCATCATGAGAGAGAGAGGGTGATACAGAGAAAGGGTGTGTGTGTGTGTGTGTGTGTGTGTGTGTGTGTGTGTGTGTGTCTGTGTGTGTGTGTGTGTCTACGCTCACCTCCTATGCTGTTCCCCCAGGCCAGCAGGGTAAGTCCCAGCACCGTGTTGCTGAGGCTCAGTGCCACACCGAGCATGTGCAGAAGGCTGACGACCTCCGAGGCCACGGTGCTGATCAGCATGGCGCTCACCAAGAAGCCCAGCAGAGCCAGCAGCTAGAGCACCCAGCAAACAGACACAATACAGATCAACCTTTATTTAATAGACATATTGTACGTTTTCAATTTGTATCTGTTTTTCATTCTGCTACTGTCCTGTATCTGACCTGTGTCCCCCGAGTCCTATCTTATCTATCTTATCTTATTCACACAGAGAAGCATGACTGAGTCCCCCCCCCCCCCCAGGACAGGCAACATGTTATGACAAAAACACTTCAGAGAAAATATGAAAAGATCGTGATAAATTAAACTGTCAAATCCCTCCAAAAAGTTTGGTACACTTTGATTTAAAGGGACGTTTGTCCGTTAACATTTACTAACCAAGATGACTACATCTTCTACAAATGAACCAAAAGTTCATTGTAACTGTTCACAAAAGTTAAATAATAACAACGATCACCTGCAAAAGTAACGTCATTTTAGTAGTTAATGAGTATCCAGGTGTAAGGTTCGAGTTTCCTACATGTAAGCGCCACGTGACCGCTCAGTTCAAACCCTTTTTAAAGCCATGCCTGCACTTCTAGACATTCCTCTCCACTGATATCAGAGTTTACAAGTAAGCTTTCACATATAAGGAATGTGTTGTGTTGTACTGATGCAGAAATACAGGATGATAATACCCACTGAATGATAGGGCGGAGGACGGTCGTTCTTGGTCGTACAGAACATGATAGCGGAGAGGAAGAGGCCCAGGAGGAAAGTCAACAGCCACAGAGGAAACTCCCCTTGGATCATATACCTTCCATCTAGGAACAAGACGGAGGCAGGGGAACAGATTCATAGTCACATTATAGACAACTAAACACTAATATTTGGGGGGGGTAGTGGCTACTGGGTTCATCAGTCACCCTGCCTCTATCTACTCATTAATGGCATGTATTTGAATTTACAATCACTGTTTCTAATTGGCTGGTACTACTACATGACACTTGCCCAGGAGATCACTGTAGATCTGTAGTTTTTTTTTCATTCACACAGGCGATAAGAAACAGGAAGAGGGACATACATGCTCCTGACTGGAACGTGAGCACACACACCAGCGGTGCCGTGATGAGATGCAGGCAGTTCAACGGCCGCCTCCAGTTCCTGTCTTCCTTATCAGGGTCCACGACGGGGATACAGAGCAGCAGCAGCACCTCTAGCGGTGTCTAGTGGACGGAGGACACAAACACCGCTCAGCCAGGAAAAAAAGGAACCACATAGAAATCCAAACCCAGGCTGCATGCAGATAAAGCAGTTTAATAGCAACGTGTGCAATTTGATCACATGGCATTTTCTCCCCCCCCCCCCCCTCCGAGTACAGAAATTAACGAGAAATTGATTAAGGAACTACTTTGATCATACCCTTGTAATGGGCGATTTACACTTGATGTGTCCGCGAGGGAACTTCGACATGAACAAATCGACATGGAAAGTCCCGTCCCTTCTTTTTAGGAAGGAAATTATTCTATGAAACCTGCTGCTATACTACTGCTTTATGTTTACCTTTGATATTTTAAATGTTCTCTATAGTTTCACGTGAAACTGTTATGTTAATTTTGCACTAAAGTTCTTAATAAAATGGGAAAATAGTCAGTACTTTTCATTCGTCAAATATCTAATTCACACAGGAGTATACAAAAATAGGCTTCACCATTTGGCTATTTTATATAGACTTTATTTATTGAATTACCAGAAAACATTCTATATTGTGATAGAAGATTTTGGCCATATCGCCCAGCCCTAAAACCATGTGCTGTAGACCGTTTGCCACGAGGAGAAAATGCTAAGGTTAGCTTGTCACGGTTCCATGCAAAAGGCAAGCTTAAAGAGAGAGCCTAGGCTGGGAAACTGAAAGGGGCCGAGTTACGGCTCGTTTCCTGTTTTGTTACAGAGCTATTCTACCGAAGAGAAACTAATTCACGCAGGTGGCTGAAGCTTTCAGAAGGGGATTTTAATAAGTGTATTTGGCCAGTCTACACGGTGTTGATTTGAAACCTTTACAGACACTTTTTTACAGTTTACTATCGCTGGCCGGGTTTGTGTTCGCCAATTACACGCGTACAGATCCCCCACCTCCAGCAACATGATTGGTGGAAAACAAATATGAAGGTGAAAGAAAGTGAAACGCTCCTTTCACCCACATTTGAGCTCGTCTGCCGTCAGACTTGAGATCTAAAGTCTGATTTGTGAGACTCCTCAAAGCACTCACCTTGAGTGCTTTGAGGAGTCTCCATCTCCAGGACTTCCTCCTCCACTTCCTCAGGTCCACTGGGTTGAGGGAACTCAGCAGGATGTGGCTGGTTGACTCCGAGTAGGGCAGCAAGGGGTGATACTCATCCTCTAATACACACACACACACACACACACAGTAGAGCAAGTATCAAACATCAGCGCATACTAATTAGTAGTTAAATATACAAGTATGAAGCGGTGCCACTTAGTTACCATATTCTGGGTCAATGCTCTCGCTGGATGAAGAGAGAATCTCATTGTCCGAGTCAGACGGTAGGGTGTCTGCAAAAAGATCCTTTATGAGGGTTACCCTTCATACATTGTGTGTGTGTTCGTGTACACACACACATCTTACCTGGTACAGTCTGAATGTGTGTGTGTTCGTATACACACACACATCTTACCTGGTACAGTCTGAATGTGTGTGTGTGTTCGTATATAGACACACATCTTACCTGAGACAGTCTGAATGTGTGTGTGTTCGTATATAGACACACACATCTTACCTGGGACAGTCTGAATGTATGTGTGTTCGTATATAGACACACATCTTACCTGGGACAGTCTGAATGGCCGTGTTGGCAGAATGTTTTTGCCGGTTGTAGATGTATGTGCTGATGATGACTGTGAAGACGTATGCCACGTACAGGCCCAGATATCCTGAGGGAAGACTTAAGAGCTGTAATTTGAGTGTAATTTGATAGAAATGCCACAGCCATCTGTCAGCTATTAGTGAGTGAATATCTGTTCCGGTTGTCTGCCTCTGTATGAGACCATTTAGATTTTAGACCGCTCGCGGCTAATTTCTGACCAATCGGGGCATCTCTTCCCTGATTGGTTCGGGAAATCCATCTTGTCTGTCAATCACATGTTATCATAGCATATCACAGGTGCGTGAATGCAACACTGGGGGACAAACGGAGGGAGGGGCGTTTTTTGCTCTCTCTTGCTGCTTTAAACGTGTGAGTGTGGCGGTGTGTGTACCTAAAGCTTCTCCCAATTGGATGCTTCCTCTGTAGAGGATGATGAAGGTCCAGAAGACCGCCGCCATGTAGAAGATGAGATCACGCAGGAAGGGGCGGGACGCTACGGTGAACGGCTTGACCAATGACACGCTGCCTGCAACCACAGTGGTGACGAATATGCCAGCTCCTGTGGCAGAGAGAGATGGGACAAGGAGATCAATTAATGATATTCTAATCCTCAGGATGTGTTCTTGAACAACCCAAACACACCTGACATTGTTCTGATAGGTCAGAGGTCAAAGACAGGTACTTTTTTTTATATTTGAAAATAGTCATCAATGAGAGAAATACAATTAACAATTTATTTTTTACATATATAATCCCACCAGGGGTAAAGAGAGGTACTTGTTATGGAGGTAGGCTGCCCATATGACCAGTACATGGACCGTGTTTACAACACCAAGCTGCTGAAGTACCAGCCTCTAGCTACATGCATCCACAACCCAGGCTATCTATAGGTGTAGAACTATAGCTCTATATTACTCCCTGCTATAGGTGTAGGAGTATATAGCTCTTATATAGGACATATACTGCAGCTTGCAGGCTGACCCAAGAAAAAAAATCAGAAAAACAGCTGGCTAGGTGTTGCTGAACCTCAGCCACCATAGGCAGCCAAGAGAATACAGTGCCTCTTGTACCCTTAAGTGTCTGTAAACTTCAGCACATTGTGAAAGATTTAAGAGCTATTATTTGAGTGTAATTTGTCAGCTATTAGTGAGTGAAATGCTCTGTGAGAATATCTGTTCCGGTTCACTGCGCCTGCCTCTGTGTGAGACCATTTCGATTTTAGACCGCTTCTGGCTCATCAGGGAATCCATCTTGCCTGTCAATCTCAGGTGCGTGAATGGAATACTTGTCAATGGCGGAGAAACGTAGGGAGGGAGGCAGCAGAGAGGGAGAGGACATTTTGTTGGGTGGTTTGTGATTGGTTGGTGATTTCTTTCAAAATCTTGCTCAAATTCAAAGCATTGAAAATGCGTGACAGCCTGCCTACCAAACAGTGCACCAATAGCCAGTCCGGCTGTGTGCGGGTGTGAGAACGCTGCCATGGCACTGAAGACATCTGGAGCTCCGTTTCCAAAAGCCAGGAATGTTACGCCCTCAACACACCCAGCAGTCAAGGTCGATTGAACATGAATTCTCAAATGGCAAAGAAAGTGCTATGAGGAACTGTATCGCCCGGTTACATAAATCACACAAACAATAGATTTGCAATTGCATAAGCATACAAGGAAGGGATGATGCAACAGATGGAATTTCTTCGAGTAGGACCTGTTTTGTGAATGACACACTGGTTAATGGTAAAGGATACGGCTACATTGTGTGTCAGTCGCAGAGTCGTAGAGATAGCCGAGAGGTTGGGACAGAAACTGGGGGGGAAAAAACAGATTCACACGTAGATCATATCAGTATTACACATATATATATATATATATATATATATATATATATATATATATATATCATTGTGTCGCAAGTAATGTGGCCAATTTCATGTGAGACACAACATGCAACGCAGCACAAGGAAATTATACAACTATATTGAAACTCACAACTTGGACGCAATCAGGCCAAGGACAACGAAGAGGAACAGCAGCCATATCATCTACGAACAAAAAGAATGAAAGAGCTGGTTTACACTATTATGAATAGAAACTGGCACTTCCTCGTTGGATTGGTGTTTTTGTGCTGTGGCAATGTGGGCAATTCAATGTACAAGTGGACATGAAGGAAAGTACATGACCAGCAAAGAGAAGTAGACGCAAGTGTTGTATGTGCTTCCCTGTTTGATGGTGTTTTTCACAGGTCACTTCTTGGTTTCGGACAGACCCAGACTTACACAGAGGGTGATGGTGAGCGGGGTGAGGTGTGGCGGCAGCAGGCAGAAGACCAGGCGAAGGTAGTTGATAAAGCCGTCTACCATGCTGCAGTCCGGGGTGTTCTTCACGAAGGCACATCGGTCTGCAGCACTCAGGTTCATGACCAGGTCACACTGGAAACACACACACACACACACACACACACACACACACACAGGGTATGTAAAACACGTCCGTAAAATAAACTGAATATAGTTAGGCTACTTTAGGTGTCAATTTCAATCATAATAAACAAAATGTCAACTTCCCATAAAACATATATAGTACAGGCATTCTGTGAGGAAAAAAGGGGTGAACCTCACACAAATTGCAAAAGGAAATCTGACAAATGTTTATTACTCATAAAGTCTCCTATAACAAGACCTTAGAGATCCAAGGGGTGGACAGTATTTTTCAAAGGTGTTTCTTAACCGTACCCTGGTACTTTTTTGCTTCCTAAAATAATATTTTAAATCGACATCACTATATTAGTATACTTGTATACAAGGCAGCATGAATTGGCACTAATCCATATAAATGTTGGCATTGATTAACATAAATGAAAAATTAAATAATTTACTGCCAAATTGGCAGTAATCAACGACAAACATACAACTTAAAAGTTGTCTGACTCATCGCTGGACAAGTGCTCCACCCATCCAGCGTATACTGAACAAGGCCTGTGACTCCTGGAGGGTCAGGTGTGTGGAGCACCCAGATGGCTGGAGGATGAATACACAGCTCATACTTGAACACTGATGCCAGGTGACTGGAAAAGTAGTTGAGGATCCACATGCACTGCTTCGCCATCAATCCTCAGTGAAGATTTGGTACTCACGGTGATTGCCTGATCCCTCTTCTTGAATGTGTACTCATGCCCATGCATGCTGGCCAAGATGGTGTTTCCGATGGCTTTTGCCTCATCAACGTTCACAGAAGGGGTGTTTTTCTTGGAGATAGTTCAGAACTGTGAGTGTGTCCTTCATGTCATGTGCTTGTCTTGCATCTGTCATGTCATTGTTGGGGTTCACTCCAGTCAGCTCTTGCATGGCATTGCTGACTTCAGCGCAAGCTGGCATGGAGAGCAGCTATGTCAAATGTTGCAGCTCCTCACAAGATCCCTCTCGTGAGGCCACCACTGGTTTTCATACTTTCATACAGTTACAGTTGATAAGAATCAAAGGTTCCTATGAGATTAAAAGCATGCGAGTCATTTTAGACCCACTTATGGAAGCTTGAGGTAGTTATACAAAAACACGTTTTTTGAGGAATACCTCGAATATGGAATGATAAAAACTCAGAATGATATTGCAAGAAAACGGACCCACCGGGTATTTTTATCCACTTATGCATCTAAGGGTTAAGAATTTTCTTTTGCACATGCACTGTACTGCATCCAACTCCATGTCTTATGTAAAACACTGTGTCTGGTTGATTGTGGACAGTACTGAACCCTTGTGTGGACATCAGACAAGAAGACATGCATAAATCATTTTTTAACATGGGCGGCAATGGGAAATTGTGGCATCATTTCAGTATTTTTCAATACTTCCTACCACTTGGATTTCTTAGAACTTTTGATATGTTATAAATTACATATTTATGAGCCTAGAACAGTTCAAAGAGTTTCTGTTGCAATTTGTGCGGGGTCATGTCGTATAATGCCTGTACTAATAGCATAACCTAATGGTTTAGTAGCCGGTTAATTAAAGAGTAATAACAGATCTAATACAGGGTACATGTTGCGCAAGAATCTGCGAGCGTGTAAACAATTAGCCTTCGCGGCTGCCGTACAAGCAGACAAGTTAACTAACCTTGTCGGCGCTTCCTCTGAACATTGTGACTGTCATTTTAGAAGACCTCCAGATGTTGCGAATCGACAAATATCCATACACTTAACGTCAACAACATCCACAGCAAGCGAACCCAAATGTCATTATTCAACCTATCCGGTCGCCACATCCATAGATGCCTCTGAAAAACATGTCTCAACCGACCAGACGGGTAAAGCCAAAGAGTGCTGCTCAATGTTCTAAAGCAAGGCTTGTTTGTAAATGAAGACTTAATCTAAACGAACTAAGGACCAAGATGGTTTGGTACACTTATTTCGACTCCGCCTACTGTTTTCTTGAAATGCAACACGTGACAGCAACTCTCACATAGTGAAAGTCCCTCCCCTCCGTTAAATATTGACCTTTCTTTGCAAGGAAGTCGGCCTGTTAAACAAAGTATGCATAGGCAAAATACTAATTTTTTTATTGCATATACAAGAAGAAACAAAACACAACAAGATGAAGATTATAATAGTTGAAACTATTTAATAAAAAAATGTTATGCAAAAAAAAAAATCAATATCTACAAGATTGCTACTGTTCACATTCATTGGGTGATTTGCTACAGGAGCAGGGGCGTTTTAGCACATGAAACCATTGGGGGCTGAGCCCAAAGCTAAGTAGGGGGGGTTCGTCCTAAATTTTTGTTGCCTAAAACCACCATTTTGAGATTGATCGAAGGATTAAAATCACAATTGTATACGTTTGTAGTTGATGAGCCAGTAAATTACCAACATTTTTTGCAGACTACACACAAAGGTCACGGTGACTACATGTAATGATTCTCCCCATGTGTGTTAGTACTGTGACTTTGTCTTGTTCACATCCTCTCTTCATATTTTAGTTTAACACACACACACACGATTATGGCTCAGTATGTAACTTTAATGGGATGGCTGAAAATGAGTGTGTGGATCATAGCTTCAGTCTTGCTCGTCGTACAGCAACGCTGCGTCGCGGGGCGGGGTGCTGGGGTTGTACCGGCCTCCTCTCTCACTGGTCACCGCTGGGCACAAGTCCTGCTCACACCACCTAGTAACACATCATTCACACAGCCGACAGTGTCTCAACGTTGACTCATGAGACAAGACGGTCCTTTATTGATCACAGACTGGAATTTTTGGTGTCACAGAAGCACGTTGTCGAAGAATAAAAAAAAAATGTAAACTACAGAAAATATGTTATACACACACACACACAATAAGAGTAGTAGATGCAAAAATGAATGTCAACATAATTGAAACTATACATGATGAAAGAAAGAGATGCAATCTTTGTTCAGTGAATACATCAGAGTTAGTTCATATTGTACCTGAGAGCAGCGTATGTGTCTGACTGAGATGCCCCCACCCAGGAAGCATGGTCTATCAGCAGCGCACCTAGAATACAATGATAGGATTAAAGGTGTTAAGCCATAGTTCTTTATACAATGTGATTAAACGTGATCATCTTAAAGAGATGCACTATCTTGACTGCTCGGTTTCTCCTAAATAAATTTGTAGGCGGGTAAACATCCTCTATCTCTAAACCTAAATGTCAGAAGGGTCAAGACACAGGCCTTCCCAATAGGAGGGTTTCAATCATGTGAGTCCTATTAAAGAAGTTCAAGCGGCCATCTTGGTACTAATTCTAGAATAACCAAAGCAATCAAATTCTTATTTTATTACACGGCTTTGTTGAATACTCGATTCTGATTGGTCTGTTATTTCTGAATAGCAGACCGTTGCTATGAACACAGTTCTCCAACCGCAGAATCTGCCTTTTTTTCAGAGGAAGCAATAAATACATTTTTTGATGTTACATTTTGTGTCAAATTATTGATTTCGTTAGTAAGTAGCCATTCGCGTCAGGGTTTATTTCGCAATGATGACCGGCTCGCTGTACATTACCTCTTACATAAATGTGACAAAGCAAGATGGCCGCTTGAAATGTGCGTGACATCATGTGACAACCTCCCATAGTCACCAAAGTTCAACAGCACAGTGTGTGTGTGATGTGGAGGCTGACCCATGTAGATGCGAGCCAGGCTGTAAGCCAGGTCTCTGGCTGCCAGCTCCAGGTAGCTGGGCGGTCTACTGGCTGCCTCCTCTACAAACTCCCTGAGAGCAGAGAGAGCGCCCTCTAGTGTCTTTACAGCCGGAGCCAGCGACGAGACGCTGGAGGCTGCCCTGAGCAGGGACTAGGAGGCACAGAAGAACGCAACAGGTACTCATCATACTAAACGATTATCACTAAACAGATACACAATAATTTTTTTTTTAGCATTTTACATGGATGTACACACAAACAGACCAAGATTTAGCTGGTTGTCGCAATAATAATATACACCGTGATAGAACTTATCTGTTCAAATACTTATTTTAGTTATCTGATCAGAAATTATGAGAATAAAACTTATTTTCTCCTTGTTTAGTCTGTTTTTCCAGAGTTTCTGTCCCAACCTTTCAGATGCCCATCGGTCTTGAACAATGTTTGCGTGCATAGCTTTATAGATATACAAAGTCTTAGGAATGGTCTTCCTGAAGTTAGGATGACAGCGAATAAGAACAATACATTTACACCTGAGTAACGCGTGTCTACCTTGGTTTGTGTAAAGTAAGCCTGGAGAACCGTTACGTCAGTAACGCGTGTCTACCTTGGTTTGTGTAAAGTAAGCCTGGAGAACCGTTACGTCAGTAACGCGTGTCTACCTTGGTTTGTGCGAAGTAAGCCTGGAGAACCGTTACGTCAGTAACGTGTGTCTACCTTGGTTTGTGTAAAGTAAGCCTGGAGAACCAGCCCAGAGCTGCGAGACACACAGCGTAGCACGTCCAGAGACAAGACGTTGGTCGTACCTTCCCATATGCTCAGGACCTGAGGGGAGATAGACTTTATTCATCCCTGAGGGGAAATTTGGTCATAACAACAGCAGACAATATCAAAAGTATGAATAAAGAATCAAAAAGTAAAAACGTCAGTATTTCTATTTACAGTATTATTACAGGAGAACTACTATGAAGTGCAGAACATTCATGTCCCCACAAATCCACGTCCTAACAAGACAAAACCGGCAGCCACCATCGACTCTCACCTGGGCGTCTCTAAGTAGTCCTGGGAGCCCCGTGTCCTCGATGTACCCCTGACCTCCGAAGCTCTCCAGACCTTCGGACACCACAGCAACCGCCTGCGCAAAAATAATGACGACTTGTGAGCAATGACAGTAAATATACCACCATTGTTATAGTTTCAATAACGGGCCATCTTGGTTCTAAACAATAGCCGGGTGGGGGAACTGAATCCAGCTAGCGTTTAGAACCAAGATGGCCACGAGGTGAATAAGGCCCATGTAGCATATACTGTATACTGGATACTTAAGTCACTTAGACCAGGGGTTCTCAACCAAATTTTTAGGTCTTACATTTTCATTTCTGTTACTGTCCTGTACTTTCTGCCATGAGACCCACATTTCCCATCTGGGGAAATGTACTAATAAAGTACAATCTTATCTCTTATTGTTTAACAATATTGAGAGTATTAAGTCAAGCTCAAGGCTTTTCTGTGTTATGTTAAGATTTTGAAAATCCAGGCACCAAACACAATGCAGCACACTATAAATCATCACTATCAGTGTAAGGGTTCCTCTACCTGTTTGGCTGTGTAGAGTTTGAGCACAGGTGTGAGCAGGCGTAGGAGGTGCGTTTCCAGCGGTGTCGCCAGGCCAGTCTCCTCCCGTCCCAACAGACGACACACATCCATCACCAGGAGAAAAGCCCCACGCGTCTCCACCTGCACCACAGCACCCAGGGTACCAACACATTCAGATTTCTTTATTGATCCTGGGGGAAATTGTTGCCGTTACAATTGCTCAGCTCATGAAGATGGAGAAGAAAGAGAATAGAAAGATTGAAGTGAAAATACTAAACACAAAAAACTGAAGAAATGTCCATATTTCCAAAAGTAATGTATTCACGTAAATAAATAAATACATACATAAATAAAAGGGGGGGGGGGGG
>OOFB01016905.1:7833-18831 GCA_900323305.1 Trachyrincus murrayi | reverse complement strand
ATTTTCCATTTTATTTAAGGATATACAAATGGTACATTCAAGTGTTACACGGCAACTGTTTAAAACTGCATGTGATATCGTTCTACGTAGTGAAACATTAACTTTTAACTGCTAACACGGAAGTGGTCAACCCAAGCCCAAACATTCATGTGAGATTCAGTTCATATACCAATATAAGTGCATGTGCACTGAATAATTACAATCTATATCAATACATAACTTGTATGTGACTCACACATACAAGTTATGCTACTTTGGCAAGTTCTACGTAAATTCTCGAAGATGTATTAGGTTTATATTCTCATCATGTTGCTAATTAGTTTGTTGAACTTGTGTCTAGTGTTAAATGACCTTGAACCATTAGTTACAGAAGACCCAAAATCATTCCATTTGTGTTCAATGGGCCTTATTTCACCTCGCGGCCATCTTGGTGCTAAACGCTAGCGTTGCATTCAAGTGGTGTCAGAATAATCTGAAAAATGTGTTCCGTGAACACCCCCCTCAAGTCGGCGAAAATGTTGGTACACAACTTGCCGTGATGTCATATACGCAGAAACATGGTGGACGAAAGTAAACTTTTTATTAATTCACGTATTGCACATACATTTTTTGCTCACATAATAATAATAATAATACATTTTATTTGGAGGCGCCTTTCAAGACACCCAAGGACACCTTACAGGGCATAAAACAAGACTAAAACAAACAACAGGAAGTGTAATTCAGTAAAAACACATGGTTAAAGTGAGTGTGCCAGTTTGAACAGGTGGGTTTTGAGTTGGGTTTTGAATGTTGTTATGGAGTCAGACTGTCGGATGTGTGGGGGCAGGGAGGGGATTAGGTTGTAATTTGTAAGGTAAGCCATATGGTATTAGGTTATAACTGTTAAGTTGCAGTCCACATAGAGTGACCTAGATTAGTTATTAGTTATAGAAACGTTTTTTATTTGCATTAACCCTGATAATAATAATAATAATAATAATAAACGCTCTGAGTAATAAAACACAACACATCTTCATTGTAGCGTCCATGTTGTTTCCACATTATAACTTAAAAGCTCATGAACACACCGAAATCGGAAGAACGACTTCCCAACTCGGGAAATGGGACCATCCGAGGAGCACAAGGCTCATAGGTTGGGGTTAGGGGAGCGAGTGACTGACCCTCTGTGCTGGCAGGCCGTCCAGCAGTAGCTCAGCGGTGGGCATCTGCCTGGTGCCCAGTTTGTCTTTGAGTCTCTGGACTTCGATTCCCTTCAGCTGGCCCTGCTGGTCCCTACTGACCTCCGCGTAGAACAGAGACAAACCCCTGCTGCCCTGGAGGGGGAAACGTGTACACATACGCAGAAGGCATACGTTTTATATGTTTTCAATGAACTAGACTCATAGACCTTGTTTGATTGCTACATAATATGAGACATTTGGATCTTTGAGCACAAAGTTTGACAACTGCAACAACTACTTTTGGGGACAATATAAATATTATATATATTATTTATATATATCTATATATCAATAGCTTCTCTTTTCCATTGGCTGCAACAGTTGCTGACATTGGACTAAATCAAAAGGTCTCTATGAATGGTAATACATTCATTGAAAAACCTCAATATTACAGACACCTTTCAAAATAAGGTCCTCCTAAGAGACTATTCCAAGAAAAAGTTAACAAAGCTATACTTCACCGAATATCTCTGAAATCACTGAAAGCATGGATGTTCTGCTGTGATGTAGACTAGACGGATGAGAAGTACCGGTGTGGTGGCTCTGTCTCGGTCCGCTACCCGGGCCAGGGTGAGGGTCATGTTCGCGTCCGTAGCGGAGGTGAACCACTTGAAGCCGTGGAGTCTGTAGGACCCGTCTGCCTGGGGCACAGCCACCGTCTCTGTTCCATTGGCTGGAATGGATAGAATAACACAGCATCACGTACTACCCTGGCTATACCTTTGATCAACAGATATTAAGGGCAGAAACAGAATTGAAGTTGAAGTGGAGAATAAATAAAATAAATAATTTCTACGTCTTTATTTAACCGTCTCATTGAGATAAAAAATCTAATTTCCGAGAGTGACCTAGCCAAGAAAGCAACATTAAAAAACATCAAAGTTACAGACAAGGACAATAAACACTTACAATAATACATTAAAAGTCGTGTGCTAAGGACAATGATCCAGGCTCCTTTTGATCGACTCAAATTGTCCATAGGAAATAACGTAACTTTGTCACAAGAAAAATCAATGCCACGGTACCAAAGCGTATCGTTCTCTCTTCTCTGTATAAAGAGGCAGAATAACTAGTGGAACTTTTACTACTGACCAACATCCGATCCTCCCTTCCGTTCGGTCATCCACTGTCCAGACGTCCAGAAGCGGTTTGGGTCACGAGAGGTCAACCGACCATACGCGTCGTCCACTGCCCACGGCACACCTAGAGACTGAATACACAGTGATGGTGTATGCACAGTAATTGGTTCATTAACTAATTACTTCACTAATTAAACTAAAGTAATTAATTCAGTTTACAGGTAAACAAATGGTCATTAATAAAAGATACTCTAGGGCTCAAAAAGCGAAGAGAGAAAAATAGATGATTTGTTTCTGACCGACCTGGATGACTTTTGCAGCTCCGTCCGTCATTGCCAGAGGACAGGTGAAGAGACCGGACGAGGGTGAGTAGATATACAGCTTACTCATCTGGTAAACACGACTAAAACCAAGACAGACAGACAGACAGACAGACAGAAAAGACAGAAAGACACACACACACAGACACACAGAGCAGTGACAGGCATGAATAACTAGAATTTTACATCTGGTGCAACTTTTAATTAAAAGTTTCCTACTAGCGACCAAAATGTATAAAAGGGATGCGAATCTGACTTAAAATAATAAAATAGTAATATAAAAGAGATGCAACATTTAAATAAGAGTTCGATTTCGGGTTACCAAACATGAACTGAACTGAGACACAACCCAAGAGTCACCTTACCTCCATTCACCAAATGACCTCTCGTAGCCAATGGCAACCAGGCCTTCCTGTGCCGATAGGTCTTTCATGCGTCTCCAGGCTGGCGAGGTCACAATGTCGTCCACCCTTCTACCCCAAGGGTCAAAGGTGACAAACTTTGGCGGGTTGACCTCACACTCTCGACCCCAGCCGTCCACCTCACATGCGACCTTCTCTCCAAACGCCTGCAAGTCTGAAAACACTGCCTGTTGGCAGGCGCGCACACACACTTTAGAAAAGATAAGAAATTCAACCTTCGGATTAGACAGTAGGCCTACTAAATAAGTATAGAATGATTTGGATGTCATTAATTTAATACACAATTTAAAATACCTCTTAAAATAATGCAACTTTATCTACGACTTAATTGATCCTTACCTCATGTGGCAGGTGTCTCCTGAGATACCTTCTCAACAGAGGGTCCTCTAAAAACGGGTTCTTCAGCTGAGGTTTCTCTTGGAAGAACGGACCCGTCCTGGATCGGGAGAACAGCGGGTGGTCGTCGGAGTCCCAGACGGGAGCTTCGTCATGGGAAGTTGTTGTCCCTCCTCGGTGAACGGCACTGCTCCATCTGACCTGCAGGGCTGGTCTGCTGGTAACCCCCCGTATTGACCTGAACCAGGCTTCACTTATCTTGCGGTTCAGACGCATTGACCCACAAGCATACATATTGGTCTCCAACTAAACTCCAAAAAAAGGTTAAAAAACAACAACCAAACAGCTGGTTAACGAATGATCATTTGATTGGTTACAGTGAGATATTTTTCCATTATGACGGTAAGTTGTAAACAGTTGTGTTCAGTGAAAACGATCTATTCTTATCCATGCAACTATCGAAAACATTCATGTTGGCCCTTTAACGTTCTCACTTTCGTTTTTTGCATGACTCATGTCCAGAGCGGACAATACATACTACGATACGTAATCAAAATGTATTCCTTAGTTGACATGTGAACATTTGCATCAAATAAAACACATTTGTCGAAAATTAGCCAACTGAGACGCAACGACAACGAAGATAATAAAAACATCTTACTTTTCACTCGTTTTCCTTTCCCCTGCAGTCCAATGTGTACTTCAAAGTAAGAGTTCCAACTAGTAAACGAGGACACGGCTTCGCTACAGGCTATACCTTTCATACATAGTTACATTTTGATCTATTCATTTTGATCTCTTGAAAATGACAGGCACTCAAATGTGGGTAATGAAACTGGTTTATTATTCCATGTAAAGAGTTTTCAAAAATACAGTATCTTTTGTTCTTCTCAGAACAATAAGACTGAAAACACATGCAGTGCTTAATAAAACATTTTTCATGACGTTAAAAATCTGACTGAGATAACATGGGCACTGAGATTATTAACAAAGATTATGAACAAACTGAAGCCATTCAATATAATTATTTTCCCCAATGAGAAACACTGGAAAGGGCCTTGGCAGAAGAGATTTCAGACACGTACTGATAAAACCCAGTAGCCGTTCCTGCTTGTATTACACAGTCCAAACCTGGGGGTGGCTACCAACCCTGGTAGAAGATCAAACCGATAATGTGATTCATTTTAGAATCCCAAGTAAGTAAGTCAAGCCTCTGTTGAACACAAGAGAACTCTTCAAAACGAACTACCAGGAGCCAATGATTTACACATTGATTAACATACATAGATATATAAAAGTACTAAAACTAAAACAAATGTTACTGCAGAGAAGTCTACTTTTCGCAAACCAACACAAAACCTACCCAAAAAGTAAAATAAAATACAAAATAAACATGCCTGGGGGCTACATAAAACCATAAAAAAACAAGCAAGAGATCAATTTAAAGAAGTGGGCGGATGCAGTTGTTGATGCGATCAGCGTTGAGGCTTTTCTCTGATGCGTTGAGGGGCGGGTGCAAGATGCCTCTCGAGAGCCAAAGCAAGAACGATAGTCTTTACACAGCAGTGGCCGTTCCCCCGCCCCTCCTCCTCTCCTTTAGTCTCCCTTGGTGAGAAGGTCTTCTATGTAGGCATCCAGTTCATCATCTGTGTTTATGTCGATGTCCTAATAGAGTTGGAAAAAGTAGTAAAAAAAAAAAGTTAGGTTGCACGGTTTTCGGTCACTGAAAACTGAGCTTTTGGAAAACACCTTCCAAGGTGGTTTTCTGTGTATTCGTGTGGACATGTGAATCGGATACTCGTTACTCGTAGGCGCGAGGCGGTACTCGTAGGCGCGAGGCGGTACTCGTAGGCGCGAGGCGTTACTCGTAGTCGCGAGGCGTTACTCGTAGTCGCGAGGCGGGGGCTAGTAGTCGCGAGGCGTTACTCGTAGTCGCGAGGCGGGGGCTAGTAGTCGCGAGGCGTTACTCGTAGTCGCAAGGCGTTACTCGTAGTCGTGAGTGGTTTTCTGTGTATTCGTGTGGACATGTGAATCAGATACTTTTGGAATTGGTGACATCATTGCTTCAATTTTGTTGTTCATGAATGAATATTTTTCTGTGGTGTTTGAACTATTTATAGGACACATTATCACCTGGTGTGCAAGTTACATTTTGTCCCAGTCAATGGTAAAATGTATGGGTATTTTCAATAAGAAAGACAAAAATAATAATAAAAGGGAGGTAGTAGTCATGAGGCATTACTCTTGAGGCGAGGGCACGTCGTTGCGAGGCCTAGTAGTGGCGAGGCGAGGGCTAGTAGTCGCGAGGCGAGGGCTAGTAGTCATTAGGGCTACCTCTTGTACTTTCTGCAGGAGTGATACTATGTTGGTCCGCAGCTTCTGCAGTTTCTCGTCGGCTTCTTTTAGCTTGGTCTCGGCGTTGCTGCTCTTCTCCTCCACTGCTTTGGCCTTGGCGTCCGCTCTGCTCTGGTAGGAGTTACACAGCGACTGGAGACCCAGCTCATACTGCTGGAAATACTCCTTCTACAAACAGGAGAAGAGAAAATCACATCAGGTTAGAACTGCATGTGAAAACGAATATAGGCGGTAAAAGATAACAGTACTGTATTCATTCAGGTGTCAGGGTAGAAAGTACAGAACAGTAGTAGAAACAAAAAAGATACATTTAAATAAGAGTAAAAACTAAATACTATAAAAATGTATATAGAAAATATATCTATACACACATACGAGTAGCCATGTAAATGTAAATGCAGTAACTCTATATACTTAAAAAACAAGAGAAGACAAACTCGAATTGCAGTCATTGTTCTGTTTGGGGGATGTCTTGAGAATCAAAACAGAAGCTAGCGGTTAGAACCAAGAGGGAAGCAAGATGGCCGCTAGGTCTCACCAGGGGGAAGGCCACCAGGTCCTCCGCTGTCATGCCGTTGACGTCGTCTTTTGGAATCCGGAAATCGGGAGGGAAGAAGTAGCGCAACATTGTCCTGGAGAGAGAGACAGAGGGAGAGAGGGAGAGAGAGAGACAGACAGACAGACAGACAGACAGACAGACAGACAGAGAGCGAGAGAGCGAGCCCAGGGAAAACAAAAGCATGCATCAAATAACCATCCTCCTCATCATCATCCAAAATGAACCCATTCGTCCAAGTCGTTAATTTAACCTTCAACACCAGCCATGTGTTAGCGTTGCCCTGACGTAGGCTCACCTCATCATGGTGACCAGGCTGCCGGTGACCTCGCGGCTGGTTCCCGGCTGAGTGGTGTCCGGCTCCATGCGTGCCGGGGCCTTCTCCGCCTCCTGCTGGGTGTCGGGCGTCTGGGAGATGGGCGACGGCGGCCGCATTAACCGTACGTCGTCACCGCCCTTGAACACCCTTCACACAAAACAGACGCAACCGTGAACACGAGGACTAGAACACTACCGGTGAAATATAGTATGTATGAATGTACCACAGCGTTGTTAAATACTTCATCCTGATTGGTCAATAAGTATAAAGTATAAAGACATTTTTGAAAACGTAATATGTTAGCTGAGTCTTAGCCACGTGAAAAATGTGTTTTCGGTCACTGAAAACTGAGCTTTTGGAAAACACCTTCCAATGAGGAGATTTTTTTTAAACTATTTGTGTGGACATGTGAATAGGATACTTTTGAAAATGGTGACATCATGACTTCAATTTGCGCATGGCAATTGTTTTATGTTGTTTAATGAATGGTTTTCTGTGGTGTTTGACTTATTTATAGGACACATTATCGCCTCCTACTGGCCTGGCATGCCTATTTCAGCGTTTTCAATCGTTTTTGCGTTCTTGTAAAGTTTTCCAAAACTCTGTTGGTGTGGACTGTCGGTGTGTATCTGCACATGTGTAGACTAGGACAGTAGAACCAGGGCCTCACCAGCGGTCTTTGGGCGTGGCTCTCGGGACGTAGTCAAACTTCACCTTCCAGCGAATGCTCTTCTTGTTGATCTCCACGGCAACCACTTTCCCAGTGAACCACTCCTTGTTCACCCGGACCTCCACCAGCATGCCCTTGTCTTCACAGGACACAATTAATCACTTTTCATTTTGTAAAGGGGAACCGTCACACTCTGCTACTTTCTAATATCAGAGAACTGCTTCATACATGTGTTGTGGAAAAAATCACGGTCTGCAACATCAACATCATCAATACACGGTCCAAATCTCAGCAAGTACCCGAGTTATCGTTTTCTAGGCTTTTTTTGTTGTTGTCCGGGATAGTTTCCCGATAGTTTTAATCTGCATTTTATACAGTCCATGTGCGTTACACACACACCAGAGCTAGCGGGATACACTTCTAAACAGCGATTTTAACGTTATATCCATTAGGGACATTTTGAAACTTTAGACGCATCTAGTTGAATTGTGTTTTAGTTAGGGGCAGGGTACTTTTTAATTCCCGATTGTGTAGAAATATCGACCAAACGATAGCTCTATAGAGAAGTGCTGCTTCCAGACGGTTTTCGCTTGGAAGCCCCGTCTCCTGGGCAGGTATACACTGGGGCACACAGGATTCATTCAGTGATCGCATCTTTAGTTCCCTGCGTCACATAGTTAATTCAGAGCGTGAATATCTCTTGAACATCTTTCTAACCCAAAAAAGACATTCAAACTGCATAAGCTGCAATTGAGATGTGTGATGTTTTTAATACGCCACCACAGCAGCGCTATGCTGCTATACATTTCACTCTCAGTTTTGATGTCGGGAAGTTCCTAGCAGGTGGTCATTATTCGTTCATTCATTATTCAACTTGTCGAAAGCGTGCCCCCTTACCCGGGCAGCTCCTAAACGTTGGTGAACTAACCTATTTTATATAGCCTCATTAACAATGCATGACTGCACAACGGCGAAGGCTTTTGACTATTTAATGATGTATCCTGCTCCAAAACTTTGCCAAAATACATATCAACATAATATATAATGTATCCGTAAGATGTCGGAAAAATTACAATTTTCGATTACAATATTTTTGTAATTGTTTATGACTTGCTTGACGAGTACTCGTTAACTCGAGTACACGTTTGCACCCCTAGTTTAAGGGCGCTTTCACATTAGGTACGATTGCCCCCCTCTCCACTCCCCCGCCGCTCAGCGTTGACATTAGTAATGTTGTTCCATACCAGAGTACACTTATCTACACACTCCGATACAGTAGGTGGCGGTATGCACCTAGTTGGTTTGCGATCCGCCAATAAACACAAAAAAGAAGAATAATACACTTGTGTCAACTACGCAACATTTGTTTATGTTACAATGGAGTCGACCTTCGCACTAGTTGGGCGCATACGCAAATACGCAGAATAGCAGTCCACTTGTGTTTTGGTACAGTAGCTTTCACACCTGATGCGAGCCGTACCCGAGTGCACATGAAGCGTACTCAAGACCTTTTCAAGTGGACTCGAGTACGGTTCACTGATCCGTTTCCCAGTACAGTACGGAGTGCTGAGAGGTTCAAATTCACCAGCGGTGTTCTGGGAATAGTGCAGAGACATCTTTTTTTCTGCTGCTCACCTTTCTGTGGGTTTTTACTTTCCCCATCCGAATCTTTTTCTGCAGCCTTCTCAGGTGCCTACAAGAACACACAGGGAATGCATCAAAAACCACCACAAGAAAAGGGTACATTTCTACCAGTAAACATGGAGGAGAGGGGGAGAAACACACAAATGGTTCTCAATCCCTGTGAGAAAGAAGGGCTACTCTGTTCATAAAGTAGGGAAGAAAGAGAGCAAATCTATACAAAGCAATCACCAAGAAATGGATTCCATGGTATGCAGTAGATGGAAAGAACTGAAAGAGTTAGTGTGCAGCGACAGGTGGTTTTATCTAGCAGGTAGGTAACCTAGCAGGAGCGTAACCTAGCAGGTAGGTAACCTAGCAGGAAGGTAACCTAGCAGGTAGGTAACCTAGCAGGAAGGTAACCTAGCAGGTAGGTAAACCAGCAGGAAGGTAAAACCAGAGAGAAAGGTAAAGCCATCATCAGTCCATATACAAAGTGCTGAACTGAGCGGAGCCGAGGCCAGCTCCAGTTGAAGAGGTCAGAGGAGGTTGCTAGGGTTACGTTCTACCTTGGCCTTATCTCCATGCTGCTGAACGGCGGTGGTTTTGGGGACAGGGGGGGTGGAGGGGGCCTGGCGGCCAATAGACGGGGATGTTGTGGGGATCTGCAATGTCAACAGCACAGAGGGGCATCTGAATCCAGCGGTTGTGGTCATCGAAAGGAAACCCGAGACCTCAACCTGTATCCTTGTGGTTATCGAACGGAAACCCGAGACCTCAACCCGAGACCTCAACTCATATAATCCTTAATAGGATACAACTAGAAAACTACAACAAAAAAACATTGATTTTATCTGTCTGTTTTTGGCATAGATTTAAATATTTTGATAGATGCCTCTCACGGCTTGATACTGTTCTGAACCAAAATTAGGAATTTGTGTGATTGGCACATGGCCAGTAAGTAAATAACTTATATTTATTGTATTTTTGTGAAGTTATTCTCATATTTTTAATCAGTAAGCGGTTGTTATTGCATACCTCAGCCACCTTGCTGCGTTTTGGAGGCAGGACCTTCTCCACAACTTTCCCACGGTTAGCAAGCGCTGTGGCCATCTTGGATTTCTTGGTCTGAGGTTGTTCCTCTTCGCTTTCATCCTCGCTGTCTGCTGCTTCCTCATCTTCTTCTTCTTCCTCCTCGTCGTCTTCCTCCTCACTATCCTCTTGCACTATTATTCGCTTGCGTTGGTTGACTGCTGGTTTGGCAGCTGAAGCTTTGGTTGGTGTCTGTGGAAAAAGTGACACGTATATTTCTACAATCCCCACGTATATTTACACAATCCAAAAGACACACAAACTTCAGCACAGGAGAAACTACAGGATATATTCACGGAAACAGTGTCAACACTTTCAATATCATCCCCTGGTCTCCCAATTTCATTCCTCATCTCTCCACTGTGACACCCAGTGTGTGGTGAGCGCTCTGGCACATACTGGCTGCCGTGCACAACCCAGGTGGGTGCTACACACCAAACTATTATTTAGACATCGTAATTCTCGCCCCACAGCTTTAGTACATGGAGCTTCTCCAAGTACAATACAGGGCTGGGAATCATACATTGAAGACCTTAAATCCTTTTCTTAGATACATATGAATCGTCATATGAAGTTCACCCAAGCCCCCTGGGGACCTGCTCTACATGTGCTGATCTATTCTCCTTGGCTCACCATGTCTAGTCCTCTTCATTGTCGAGAAGACAGCCGATTTATGCCGATTTCTCCCAGTTATGTGCTGACGTGTCTTGCATTTGGACCCCCCCGCGTTTAGAATGCTTTTTGACTCTCGACTATCTCCGGGGTCAGACGCATGACTTACTCGTGAGCTGCGGGCGGGCGGAGTTGCTTTGGCAGGAGCTTTGGACGCAGGCGTGGCAGGCTTCGCAGCAGCTCTGCTTTTGGATTGGTCGAGCTTGGGGGCCGGCGCTGGTGTAGGGGCTGGGGTCCGGGTGGAGCGCGACGGGGCAGCGCGCGTTGCCGGGACACTGGGGGCGTTTTTGAGGTGTGGCGGGAGAGGCGGCGAGCGCGGTCTCGTTACGGACCT
>OOFB01016901.1:0-11208 GCA_900323305.1 Trachyrincus murrayi | reverse complement strand
CGAAGTTGTCAACTAAAGTTGCTGACACCCGCTTTGACGCGAGGGGGAGGCGGAGCCCTTGCGTAATTTGCGGGGCCCTGGGCCCCCCCCCCCCCCACACACACACACACACAGCCTATATTGATTATGATCAGTTCTCTATCCTTTCATCTTATTAAATTATTGATCAGAGAACAATAATTTTATTTGAATTCAAATGTCATGGAGAGTGTGTGTGTGTGTGTGTGTGTGTGTGTGTGTGTGTGTGTTTGTGCGTGAACTGAGGATCACAGTTAATCTTTCTTCCTATGTTAACATAACATTTAACCATCTCACCATGATGCATGAAAGCACACACACACACACACTCTCTATATTTAAACATATCGTTTTTATAATCAGTAGGCTATAAAGGCAGCATTGTGACCACATCTCCTCACTATGTCCCGATATTTATTAAAACAGAGAACTGCATATGAGCCCAACAGAGAAAACAATAATATGCGTGTTCTGACACTGCAATAATGGCAGCGTTCACCACAGAGGGTCTACCAACAGTGAACAACAGTACTGTAACACACGAGGCTTCTGTTGCCAGCCAGCCATGATTAAAATTCACTGCAGATTTTCACATTATTTACTTCAACTTACCCACGGTGATACACCACACCAGCTCAGGTGTGGAGCAGTAGAAGGAGGCCTTGGGCATCTTTGAATCAAAGGACATATTTAAATACAGATGGTTTAATTTCCTAGGTGGGTAGCCTTGCCATAGTCTTACTGGGAGGTTATTCACTTGATTGTGCAAAAAAACCCAGAGCACTGCATTTCATTGCATCACTGATTCTAAAAGAAATGCAATACACGGGAAAGGAGACATGATCTGAAAGTGTAATGATTTTAAAGTTATACTTGCAGTTGTTGGTCTATTTGATACAGTAAAACAACCTTGCTAACTGTTGGTTCTTGACAGCTCTAGTTTATAGAGGCTGTGGAACAAGTCCTGGAAAATCATTTGGCAAAGGTTTCTTATTAGGTTTACAATAGAAATTAAGTGTACATTAACCTAACTCCTAATGCAAACCTACATAGTATTTGTATATACATATGTTGATACAGCAGTTAGTATATATACTTTCCGATGGGCCTTGTTTTCTCTGTGTTGTAGTGAAAACATTTTATCACTCTAGAGAGAGTTTATGTCCCCAAAAATGCATGGTGTGATTATTTTGCTCCCCTTAAAGCTATACTCGTCCATCTTATTTGGTGGAGAAGGGATGTGCATATTCCAATACGTCTCTATTTGTAATCAGAGAAACAATGGCACAAAAAACCATACAGAATAAATAGTAACTTGCAGCCCTCATATTCATCTAGTTTCATCTAGCATATTTCAGCATTGCACTATTGTAGTCTAGGAGTCTATGCTTGGGTTTTCATGAGCATGCTGAAGTAAACTTTAGTAAACATTAATTACGTTGCTGTATCTTTAGTCTAACCTTAGTCATCAGCACTTCATTTCTACTAAGTTGAGTCGATTTACATAGACCGTTATCGCAGTCTGAAATGGTCACAAGCCCCTTTGAAGACACCCCGCCCTGAAACACCCCAAAAATGTGCAAAAAAAACAAAACAAAAAAAGAACCTTGAAAAGGGAGAGACACTGTGATAAGTGTACGTTCAAATTGATACACGGCAAAACGCCACATGGGAGTCAAACTCACACTGTAGATGATGCTGCACTTTCAGCCAACATTGTCCAAATGCACCAACGCTCCACTCTTTTTTTTGTGTATGATTCTTATGTTGTTTCTGTCATTTCTCTCCCCCTCTCTCTCTCTCTCTCTCTCTCTCTCTCGTTCCTCTGTTGTGCTGGGCCCTGTGTTGTGCCTGTGATACCGGGGGCCCTCAATCCCCAGTGGTTTGCCACAACAATTGGACACGCCTCTTGGCACACATACTTTCATCGAACAGGAGATGGGAAAGTGACGCAAGAGAAAGTAAGTAAAAATGAAAAAAGACACATTTCACCACACCTTTTTTTCTTCTCCTCCCTACCTCGTCTCTTGCTTTTTCCCTTCCATCTCCCCATCATCCGGTTCTGGTCTGCTTTTGCATTAGCCAGCCACTATTAAACATAACACAAAGTGGCTGACAAAGACAAAGTATTAAACAACAATATGTGCAAATGTGTGTCCTCGCCGTGCACACACACACACATACACACACGCGCGCGCATACACACACACACACACACACACGCACGCACAAAGACCACCTCTGACATAAACTCTCTACCTCAGCTTTTCTTTCAGCATTGTCAAATGAAATACAGAATGGTGAGTAAACAGGAGAGCGAGAGAGAGAGAGAGCGAGAGGAGAGGGTGAGGTGGGGTGGGGGGGGAGATGTTCTCTTAGGTGAATTGTTTTGTTGGATGAATGCTGATGATAAATAAAAAGAACTCCTAAGTGTCCGAGTGCCGTGATGAGCTCCATCACTCTACTGGCTTTAATGAAATCGGCCCGCTCTTCATATTTCACTGCAGCCACCCAATCTTATCTAAACCTCTTATGAAGGAGGATACATGGCACACACACACACACACACACCTTCAGGAGCCAATTGAGTGTCACGCGGTGCTCAGCCATGCAGACAGACACAAATCACAAATATGCGGATGCGACCGCATGCATGGATGTCAACTATCCAGACATATGACTCGTAGAGAAGGATTGAAAGGCAAGGGAGAATACGGGAAAAAAAACATCCACACCCCAGGGAGGAGATAAGCAACACTCCAACGAAGGGGGTACAGGCCAAGAGTCTCCAGAGCGCCCCCATCAGGTCTTAAGAACCACTACGACGCCGTGCAAAGACAACTCTCTATCGTTGCACAAAAGCTTCCATTGTGTAAAAGCCTCTTCGCGATGTTGTCACTGTGTCAAAGCCGGCATTATCGTTCTATACCACAAGCTGGTATAGATACGGTGTGAGAAAAGCCCACGGCACGACTGACAAATCTCTTCATCTGTTTCCAATAAAAGAGAATGCTATGTTGAATGTGACAGCCGAGGAATCCCAGGATCAAGATGCAAGTTTCCCCAAAGAGATGTGAGGAGTGACGCAGCACTGGAGCCGGCCCAGAATGTGATTGGCTTTACATAAATCTCTGATCCAGCAACCACAACACAACACATCACTGTTTAGAGGCACTGCATTAGAGATGGAGGTGTGTGTGTGTGTGTTCTGTGTGCGTGTGTGTGTGTGCGTGTTCTGTGCGTGTGTGTGTGTGTGTGTGTGACCTTATCTCCACCTTGTTATTAATATACAATTCAGCAAGATAAAAATCCCTGTTACTAACTAATGTGAATGTTTGTATTATGCCACGTGTGTATGCCCAGAAACGAAGCCATCATGCCAAATACACTGCACAAGCGTGCTGATGAGTGCTTTGACAGTGCTTTGGTCTTGACTGAAAGTAGCTTGAAAATAATCTCAAATGATTTACTCAACTCAACTCTTTCTGTATGTAAAAGTTCAACTTGTGTCACGACCCATCGGATCCGAGTGTGTGACGGACCCTGAAAAACGGCTGATCTTGCATCCGGGACGTCTCCCTGGCCGGTGCCCCATCGCTAGATGGGGTTGGCTCCAGCACCACCTCACCGCCCCGCCCGGGAGTACGCACGTAACAGAAGACGGACGGACGGGGGGAGGCCATTAAAAACCATTCTGTTGCTGAAGTGCACGTCTATATAATGCGGACCAGCGGTCAGCCTCAATCCCATCCTGCCGTCCGCCCTGGATACCTGCTCATTAACTTCTACCCCATCCGTTGTATGTCTGTATCCTTGTTCATCAAAGCGAGGAGACTGTAGCCAGATGCAGGGAGATGGCACGGGACCAGATGCCAAATGACTCGACCTGCTCTCTCGACGCGTCTTTTCTCCCGACTGCATTCGATATAATCAACCCCTCAGCCGACTCTCTCGTTGTAATCGACGGCAGCCAACGTTAACCTAGCCTTCCTGCACCTCCTCAAGCATTCACTCCCCCTCATGCACCCTTGTGACGTTCAGGACACACAGGAGGGAGGGACGTCATTGGTAATTGCAGTCTAAACTCTGGCCGTTGCTCAAGGCTCCGCTGGGTTGTACTGCAGATTAAGTGTATTGATATTCTATTCATGGTTTTCAACGTCAAACATCTTTCCCTTCCTGTGACTTAGATCTGAGAGTCATATATTCATACGTTGTGGGGGGCGTGAAACATTGCAAATAGCGACATCAAATATGATATAGTTTAATGCCGCGCTGTTAAAACACATGTAAACATCAGTGTGGCTTTTGCTGTTGCTTCAGTTATTGCCAATGTGTATTTTGCTTCGGTTTTCATCCATTACATCTCCTCCCCCATGACTCACAACCTGTGGTTGGCATCATTAAATTAAGTAGTCGTGAGTCACTAGTCCCTTTAGCTCCCCCCACCACCACCACCACCACCACCAGCACCACCAGCACCACCACCACCAGCACCACCACCATATACCCCACCGTCTTCACAGCTGTTTCAACAGCTTCAGATAGTGCCTCTGTGTGAATTATACCGCCAGCTGGAGCGTCTCTCTTTTCTCTCCCTTGCTCTGTGTCGTGAGGATGTACAATCACGATGTTGATCAGGCCCAAACATGACCAGGAGAGGAGCTTCAAAAGCCACAGTGGGCATTTATTTAGAATGACAAAAAAAGGCAACAAAATGATTGACAAATATAAAAGTAGATTTGTCAAAATGTACTTCCACCAGTACAAAGGAAAACAAGTAACTATAGCAAAAAATCACTATTCAAGTTGTTAGCACTTGTCCTACTTTGACTATCGTTCTGCTTCTCTGTTTCTTTGTCCTTTTCTCTCTGGCTCCGGTCGAATAGTCAAAAGAATGACGTCCTGTGTCTCTTCCTAACCACTCTTCCTTGACCACGATGGAAAACGTCATGAGGTCAAGGAAAGATGTGAAGGAGAATTGATAAGGGCTTAGGAAACGAGTGCTAAGAGAATCCGACTGCACTGCACACTAGGCTACGTCACGCGACGTATGCGACGTCGGGTGTTACGGACGTGGGTCCTGCCGTGGCGGTGAAACTACAATGTTCCCGAAGACGGACTACTAAAAGCAACGAGTGAAACTAGTTTCACCTGGAACCCCTCGTGAAGGATGACATCATTAGCAACAAACACAAAGTCATAACCAACTCCTACAATGAGATGATGTACACACACACACTCATGCATTAAGCATTAAGCAGACAAAATCATAATAATAAGAGACTCCATGACACTCTGTATGTGTCAGATCACACACTGTGTATAACCCAGGGGCTACGTGGGCAGGTTCCAGGGGCGACGGCTTCGTTATACCTACAAAATAAAATATGCCGAATGTTTGTTGAATTCGTCTGTCAAATGTGATCGATGTTGTCCAGAAATAAAAGTATGCCTCAGATTCTTCCATTTTAAATGCCTCCAGCCCTAGGCCACTACAATATGAATGATGATGATGATGATGATGCTGACTGATAATAATATGATCTCAGTCCAAAGCGGTTTGGTGTGGATGAAGGGTACTGGGGTTCTGACGGCAGCATCAAAACACAACCCCTGCAATTGCTATTAGTTAGATAGCATTAAACTGTTTTTATATGAGTGTTGGGTTTGTTACTCAGAAGGGGGCAGAGGGTAGTTTAGCGGTTAGGCTGTTTAACGCCCACGTAATGACATGTATCCAAAAGTAATATTAATAACTCATAATAATTCATTAGTAAGACGTGTGGGAGTCTGCTTAATGACCAAATAGTAAATAGTCGTGAATAGCAGGCTTAAAGGATTTCTCACACTTATTTCCCGTATAAATCTACCTGCTATGGCTGGCACAGCAGGGTTTGGATTTCAGTGAAAAAGTAATCTCCATGGGGAGGATAAGGAAAAGGTGTTTTTACTGTGAAACGTGCTGCATGTTATTATCATGTTGGTGATAATGTAATGATGATTAACGGTGATATTTGTGAAAGAGGTTTTGTTATATGAGAGACAGAAGGGTTTGCATGAGATAACCGCGGACGTGTATATATGTCTGTGAGAGTGTGAATGCGTATTGATAATGTGTTATTACAGTTTTGAATGATGGTCTAACCGGACCCCAATGGAATGGGTCTACCCAATCAGAATTGTCTAGCGGTCCATAGTGGATCTCTTACTTATCTCTCTTTCGGATGGAACCCCAACTCCTCGCTTCGCTACACGTTATCGCTTCGCTTAAGCCTGCATGATTTTCCCTGCCATCGGCAATCCTCAACTCCATGTCCCTCGTCTGTCCACTCGCTGCAATGCTGAGCTGTGCCTCTCTGCCTGCTTTTCTGCTCTCGCGTGTATCTCTCTCCGCCACGTCCTCACAATCAATTTCAACAAGCCTCTATTTGTATATTATTTTTTTGCTTGGGTTATTATATATATATATATATATGGAAAAAAATGCATGACCGTTGTGATTTCTTCCCTATACAGTTCCCCGATCTCTTGTGCTTATTGGAGTCAGAGTATATAACGGCAGAAAACAACAATTTGGATCACACAATTCCAAGGCTTATGGGGAGAAGGGACACCGAGATGCCGGATAGATGCTGAGCTCATGGGAACGCATTTGATGAGTTTAACCTTCATGTATTCAGGAAGTCTCATTGAGGTTAGGCAAGCGAGACCTGCTACCTGATAGTAGGAGTAACTACAGAGTGAGTACGGTTCCTCTGTGCTCCTCTTCGCTTAAGACATGTTCAGGGACTTCAGAGCCCATACCCTGGCATCTCTTCCAGGCACCTCTGGAAGAGATGAGGAGAGTAGAGGTGGAATGATTCAATTCAATATGAATTTTGAGTTTAAAGGAGCAGTGAACCCAAAATCGTTTTTTGTTTGGTTTGAAACGTGGTGAGGGGGTTAAGCTTCTGGGACACTTATAGTATAATGCCACATTACGTGTGTGTGTGTGTGTGGATGTGTGTGGATGTGTGTGGACATGTGGAGCTCTGTCTGGGCAGCGGTTGATGTTGATGAGAGAGGGTTAAGCTTCTCGGACACTTATTTAGTATTAGTATAACGCCACGGTGTGTGGCGCATCTCATATACAACATCGCTCATTATAACGCTGATGCACAACAACGACCGGACTAGCTTACAAAAAAAGTAGCACAAAGTTGCCGTGGGTCGCAACCATGGGGCTAACGCGTCCCCCCTCCTTCCTAGAACTCTCAGCCCAAAATAAATGTTTTAAAATCTCATAGGGTTCGATTTCGAGCTGAAACAGTTGGTTCACTTACAGGTGCCAATTAGATTTCGGATTTGTGTTTCTATACGGGAAAAAAAACTGCGATATGGAAATGTGCTAATGAGCTTGCCTTTGTGTGTGTGTGTGTGTGTGCATGTGTGTGTGTGTTAAAAAACCGAGCAGAAGAGAATCATCAAATGACAGAAGTACTATATTATATTGAAACGCTGTTAAAAAGCAAAAATATCTTTTTTTTTGTTGTTTTTAAACGACAAAGTGAAGGTGTCTTTTTAAAAGGCGGCTCCCTGCTGGGTGAGAATGTTCCTGGGGGATTAATCTGCCACGCCACGCTCTGTGTGACTTCTCTGTAACGCCTTGATGGGGTGTCTCACCACCGAGAGATGAGGGGCTTTATTTATGTCTCGGATAAAAAAAACACACGACTTACCGAGTATTGCTCTCTACAACCGCTTAAACTCCACAATGCACGTATTAAACAGATAAAGCAGCGCTTACTTTCCGTCGTCATGGTTCATCATTAAATGTATTGCTATTGATGTACTCTAATGCAGGATAATGCAGTCACTTCATTGCCCTTTTGCAAAACAACACGCACGTGCACACACACACACACACACACACACACACACACACACACTCACTCACTTACACAAAAACGCACACTCGCACAAGAACGTACACACACACACACACACACACACACACAGGGAGAGAGAGGGGGAGGAGAGAATAGTGGTGACTACAGTGCAGGGAGCAGACAGCCCTGACCAGGAATTATTTAGTCAGCACCGCGGTACTCAGCAGCAAGGGACACCGCCAAGGTCTGTTTGCGGTCCGCTTCAGTACCCTCCGGGAGCAGGGTCTTCTACACCGAGACCCGCTTGAATAAAAAATAAATTAAAAAAACGCCATATCTGCCTGCGACTGCCTGGAGGTGATTACCTTCTTCCCATAATTACTTATTTGTTCTTGGATTTGATTTGAATGCAAACTTACAAAGGGAAACACGTCGCGTGCGTATAGGTTAGGCAAACGTAGGGCTGAGCCCTGTCAGAAAAAGACACCGGCAATAACCGCCTTTCACCAGAAATAATATTTAGTTACTATTACACAACGACATGGACAAGCAGCGCGTTTACCCTGCGTGTAAACGTCGTTCTGTATTGAATAATGTGTACAGTCTGACGTAGCGTTGGGTGGATGCAGGCTGTGGTCTGTTACCTGACTGATATATTTAGGCCCTTAGAAGTACCTGAGCAACAGCGTCCGCGTAACCTGCCGGGAATTGGGTCGTTGTATTCTACGTTGTATTCTAAACGTCCAGGCTGTGTGGTCCATTTAGGAACGTTTCATTTCGAAAAACTAGTTTCGCCCGACATGAATGCACGCGTACCTGATACCAGTTCCAGACGTCTGCATCGTGGATGAAGTGTTTGTGTTTCCAAATCTCTTCTCTTTTTTTCTTTGTGGAAACTTGCCACAAATTGTTGGCCACTGGGTGCATGAGGCTAAAAGACATATACTGTAATGAGGACTGGATGAGCACATCGGGGTACGTGCGCTATCTTGTCTTGTCAATGTCTAATGGTTAGACTCAGGGCCTGGAATGAAGATTCAATTACAGAGGCCTGTTGTTGTTCACAGCCAATGGCATCACACACATGCACACACACACACACACACACACACACACACACACACGCGCACACACACACACAAACACGCGCACACACACAAACACGCGCACACACACAAGCATGCACACGCACACGCGCGCGTGCGCGCACACACACACACACACACACACACACACACACACACAAATTAATCTTTACACTGTCAAGATATTGCCTTCACACTTTATATAGTTTCAATAGTTCATTGACTTTTGAATTTGAATGCCCTTAACAAATGTGTAAACACAGCCATACACACGCATACAGACAGAGACACACGCACACATGCACATGCACGTACCCACACACACACACACACACACACACACACGCACACACACACACACACACACACTTCTCAAACAAGTCATCTAAGAACCCTGGAGGAGCAATATCAAAATCTGCCAAAGAGAAAAGAATGATAATTCTATTCAGAGTCAATCTCGGGGCGTTTTGTGATTATGGTTATTTATTTGGGCCTACGCGGTACAGTCCACGTCAGAATGAGCACAAATATTGATCTCTTTTCGGATATGAGAACACCTGCAGGCCTCAAATCATTCTGGTGCCTTCTCCTTCAGACCCATTCTCTCAACAGTTCTCCTATCTCATTAGTTTGCTTCTTACTTCCTCCATGCATTTCTTTTCCTTTCTCTCTTCTCCTCCTCCTTCTTCTGCCAACACAGAACATATGGTGCTTCTTTTTGGTAACGTTTATTTCAATAACTTTTGTTACTTGATTAAATCCCCAGAGGAATAGGAGTTAGTCAAGCAATGGTTTAAAAGACACGACTAACCAAGCAAATAAAAGCCATACATCCGCTGAGAGAGCCTTACATCTGATCAATGGGAACGCTTATTGCAAATAGTTAATCAGTTACATTCAGCAGCTGGTCTTGAGGGTGGTTCCCAGATTCAGCTGCGAGCCTCGTCATGGTTGTTGTGTTTTCTGGGAGCCGTTTTCAGAGACGGCACATCGGCAAATATTCAGCAGTAATCATTTCTACAGTGGCAGCTGGTTCATGGGGTCGCTATAGGGGCAGTCACGCATGGACGAGATTACAATGTTAAATGTTTTCTCATCAATCATAACATTGGTATTTCCAATTCAAACTGACCCAAACGACCAAAAGATAAGCTTTACTAAGCTTTCATTAATTCATAACAATCTTTTGTACTGTCCTACCTTAAGTGGCTTGGTCATGGATTAAACACATTTTTGCAATGTGCAGACTAACTTAGTTACTTACTTACTCATTTATATATATATATATATATATATATAATTTTAGTTTTTTCTTTTAGGGTATTTTGCAATATTGTTTATAATTGTTAAGATGTGTTTGGAAACCCATCACAACCCCAGCATTGGCATTCAGACACCACAGCATATTAGAGTCAGAGAGATCTGTTTTACAGCCATTACATAAAACACCTTTACATTACAAACATTACATGAATTATACTGGTTCATCACAAATGTGGGAAACATCTTTTACCATCTTTTAAGACACGCTGTCAGCTGAATAGATGAGCGTATAAAAAGTAAGAACTGAACAAATAAATATATACACAAATAGATAATAATAATAATAATAATAATAATAATAATAATAATAATAAATAAATACATGCATGTAAAAAATTAACATGTACACAGCACTAAAGAGTAAGGACAAAATACAAAAGCATTTTAGTAGCACGTTACTGCATTATGCCCTCCCTGCTGACAGAACAACTGAAGACAATGTAATAATAATCATAACAAAACAAGAATAACTGAAGTGTAGCTTGTGTTGGAGACAATGGGGGAGAGAGAGAGAGAGAGAGAGAGAGAGAGAGAGAGACAAGCCACAGAGTGGTCATAGGCGATAAACTAAGAGCAATAATCAAGGTAAGTGTTTATAAATTATTTACATGTGAGAGGGATTTACAGTAGATGCACGCTGACTTAGCTGTAAGACTGTTTAGTCCTCTCGAAGAAAAGTCCTGCCTCTTCCTCCTCCTCCAGCCCCCACCCCCCCCCCCCCCCCCCCCCCCCCCCCCCCCCCCCCCCCCCCCCCCTTTTTCCCCCCCCCCCCCCCCCCCCCTTTTCCCTTTCCCCCCCCCCCCCCCCCCCCCTTCCATTGCCATCCATCCGTCTTCAGCGCCCTGCATACGATACCTCTGCACCAAGCCTTCTCCCTTATACCCTTCTGGAATGAACCGTGTCACTACACC